>NWSH02000517.1:11520390-11534145 GCA_002382865.2 Heliothis virescens
TTTTTTTCCATAACATCTTGCTGAGGAACAGTCGGTATAAAAATGTTATGCGTCGTGACAACTGAATAAGATAGGTGGTTTATTCTTTTAAACATTGAGAACATCACTAAGGTTTCGTATTAAATATCGATGGACATTCAGCTAAGTAGTAGGGAATCATAACTGAATTGGAAGAAAATGCATAGCCGACTAACCTTAGCGAAATAATGGGCAAAAATAAAAATAAAGGGTTGAAATTGAATCGTTATTAGTTACGACAAGATGCAATCCAAATATCATATTTATTTTTATAATTCTTTGAAGAAAACGTGTGGAGCAATTTGACAACTAACCCATTGGATTATTTGTTTTCGGAAATACAAAATTCTTTTTCAATTTTAAGGTCGTGGGGCAAATTGGGAAACGCTTTAATTCTAATTTTAATTTAATATTTTTGTCGTGGGTGACTTTGGGAATACTTCGTGGATGAAAATGAGAATAAGCCAAATACTTACTGTCAGTAATGATTGACATTTGTACATGCGTTCAGAAATTAAAAAGGGTGAATAAACTATTTGTCTGTTTGTTTTTTTTAATCAGTTAGAAGTTCCTCAAATATTTGTAAAAATAATTAACAAAATGCGGCCGCACCAAAAAGTAAAGTACTAGGATTGCATAAATTTCCTGAGTACCAACCACGGGATCTCAATGCAGGGACCGCATACTCACGGGATCCCAGTGCAACTGCTCACCAAGTACCTGCTCACCATGTACCTGAATCGCATAATCACGGGATCTCGATGCAACTGCTCACCATGTACCAGAACCACATAATCACTGGATTTCGATGAAGCAACTGCTGCTCATCATGTACCAGGACCACATAATCACGGGATCTCAATGCAACTGCTCACCATGTACCAGGACCACATAATCACGGGATCTCGATGCAACTGCTCACCATGTACCAGGACCACATAATCACGGGATTTCGATGAAACTGCTCACCGTGTATCAGGACCGCATAATCACGGGATCTCAATGTAACTGCTCACCATGTACCAGGACCACATAATCACGGGATCTCGATGCAACTGCTCACCATGTACCAGGACCACATAATCACGTAATCTCGATGAAACTGTTCACCGTGTATCAGGACCGCATAATCACGGGATCTCGATGCAACTGCTGACGATGTACCATGACCGCATAACTTATATAAGTATCCAATCTCCGACGTAACTGCTCACCAAGTACCAGGACATCATAATTTATAACTCAAGAACGTCTGAACAGATTTGGCTGAAAATTGGTAAATAGGTAGCTAGGAACTGGGAGAAAGACGTAGGCGATGTCCATGCAACTGTTTAACATGTTTCGTAACGTAATCCAACCAGAACTGTGTGATGTGCATTGTGCACGTTTGATGGTAAGTAAACTGATGAACAATTTGCCGCAATACTCAAAGGAAAATTCAAAGGTGGGGGAAGATCTTATTCCGAGGATCCCGATGACCATCGATGACCAAACAACATGCCATTTGGGTTTAAACAGCTAAACTTTCCGATTCGTCTTGCATTCGCCATCACTGTAAATAAGTCACAAGGCCAATCATTGAAAGTTTGTGTCTTAATCTCGAACATCCATGTTTTTCCCATAGCCTATAATTTTAAGTGACATGTTCACGGGTCGCAAAACCTTCCGCTTTATTTGTTTTCGCGCTTAAAAAATAAGAAATGTACTCTATCACAAGGTGCTACAGTAAATGGCAAATAAAGAATCATTAAATATATTTTTTTAAAGGTGATCATGTGATATTCCCTTTAAGGCGGAACAAAGTTCGCCGGGTCAGCTAGTGCTAAATAATTTGTGATTCTATTATGTTTAACGCACATGTACAATTAACTTTCAAATTAGCACAATGATTGTGTGTTTATCATTTGTTCAAGTAGGTAGTCCCCAATAGTCTCCAATGATCATGAAATTGGTAATTAACAAGCTTCCATCAACAGTTTCACCTACTTCCCAAGGAAACTACTTCCCAAAACCCAGATAAAAAGTAGTTAAAATTTTATTTAGCTTGTATGCTAGATATTATTGCCAAGTTTCATCAAAATCCATCTGGTACTTTGGTGTGAAAGAATAACAAACACAATGTTTGGGGATGCATATCCCCATAAACTTTTACATCTATACTAATATTATAAAGCTAAAGAGTTTATTAGGTTGGTTGAACACGCTAATCTCAGGAACCACTGGTTTGAAAAATTCTTTCAGTGTTTGATAGCCCATTTATCAAGGAAGGCAATAGCCTGGTTTTTATCCGGGAGCGCCGAGTAGTTCCAGTTAGAAAATATTATTACCTTTCCATGCTACAGAGTAGGTCTTGGTCTTAAGGCCGGGGTACACATCCTGCAGCTTAGCATTCAGGTAGTGGAAGCTGGTGACGACACTCTTCTCAACACCGAATCTCCTGACTTCAGGGTGCTCATGCCTCGTCCAGAATGTGTAGACTTTGAATGGAACTTGGTCCTCCATTGCTGAAATAATAAGGTTTTAAGGAATGTTGTCTTAACATTATTTAAAATTAATAGGATTATTATAAAATAAATGTATAATTTAAATTAAAACTTAGTTCACCCTAAACTCAGACATCTACAATACATGATGCAATATTCACAATTATTGTAGTACATATAACATTTGTACATTTTTACTTTTGATGTTAAAGCTTATAGGCAAATTAGTTAGAATTTACTGTATTTATATTTATGATTTAAACAGGAAAGTTAGGAAAAAAAAAGAAATTAACCGGTTTGAAAGAAAGACATTTGTACCTATTGTGATATGCTTTTGTAAAAATACTTCAATTCCAATGAATGGTTACATCTATTTCTCAAAACATTAATCATTGAGAATAAATTCTCTGAAATAAAGATTCTTACTTTTCTTCTTTCATAAATTAATACAATGTGACCATCAAATCGCCACACTTATTTTAAATTAATGAGACTTTATTTGGAAATCTACCGCATATTCTCATAAATAATAGGTTTAGCTATTTTAAGATTATTAAAATCAAAGAACAATATTTTATCATAATACCATTTTGTTTATCTAAGGAGCCATTTTGTTTTACTTCTACAGGCCACTGCACTTCAGCTATAAACCGGTAATATATTAGTCAATAGATATCCACAAGTTTAAAATAAAGAACACAACTGCGCAAAACCTGTAAATATCCAAATAAACTAAATACTTAATAATTTGGTACTCACCAGAAAAACGTTTCCGAGTTAAAATTTGTGAATTAGCAAAATAAACACTGACACAAAATGCGTCGCACTCCGAATAAAGTTTCACAGTGAATGTTGATTATACGACGCGAACCTGTTTAATATATGGCTTCAAAATATTATGAATCATCAAATAGAACAGTTGAGAAAAACAATATTTGTTGTGCAACTCAGCTGCTCTGTCAAAATAATAAAGTCATCGTCGACATTCCGTTCACACTACTGTCGATATTAATAGAAATTTATTTTTTTCTGTCTCATTCTTACATGTTGAAATGCGAATAAAAAACTGAGTCATCGGTGAAACTTATGTTAAACTTCTCCTAAAAAGTAAATAGAGACACGGAACGCGATTTTGAAGTACATTTCGTTGTACGCAGTTTTTTTATACGTAGGTACACGTGTACTGCGCAAACAAATTATTTTTTAATTCGAAATGTGAAAATGATTTCTATTTTCGATTCTATGACTGCAAAAGAGCTGAAGTAATTGAGATTAAATCTAAAATAGGCGCTTTTCGAGACTTCTGTAGACTATCATCTTTATCTTTTTACTACTTTATTTCCGATCGAACTGGCTTTCCCCTGCGTCCCGAGGGAACTCCTTTTCGCAAATGGATGAAAAGTTGCCTATTTAGTTATGTGGCTATGTTATTTTGAAATATAAACTATACAACTGCATTTTCACCAAAATCCGTATTCTAGTTGGCGTGAAAGAGGAACAAACTACCCATACAAATATTTGTAGGATGAAGCTTTTTGGAACAATGACTAGTCCAATTTGAAAATATATTTCAGTGTAAGATAGCCCATTTGTCTAGTAAGGCTATAGTGTGTGGCTGTCCAAAAAATCCCTTTTAGGTATTTTTTTATAAGTTATGGGCTTTGATTATATAAAGGTTATGGGCGTATATTTCGGTAATCGATATGGAGGCAAAGTTTTGTACTAGGACAAATTAGTCATCTCACTACTTTCAAAGATAGGTGAATAATAATTTGAACGCCTGGTGAAGTGATGAAATAACTTGTAATAGTAACAAATTATATGACTGGTCAAGAATGATGAAAGGGGAGTGAAATAAAATAGGCAAATAATAAATAAAAAGTTTATAACACATTTGAACCTATATAACATGTACTCAATGACATTAAATATTTGTTGTACTTAAATTATAATTTAATCCTGGTGTTCCTTATTAACTGCCATGCTGTTTGATGGTTTTGGCACATAATATTGAGAATTTTCTGCAAACTTAGGTGGACCACCTAATTGAACAGTTTCTGGTATATTCAATTCTTCATTTAACTTTTTGGCTAAGAAGTATATTTCTGCAAGAGCAATCACCAACGCGCACATAACGCCTAGTAATAGCCGAAAACCAAAGTCGAGATTGCCCACCAACCACTCCACTCCTCTGAATCCAAACAGAAATCCGGCAAATATTGAAATGATGAACTGTCCAATTGCTATTAGTTGGCGGTTCATTTGTTTCACTGAAATCAACAAAAGAAAAAATCATCAGCATGACTCATCATCATTCACTTCAAATATAAAATTATAAAGAGTTTGACCAGTTATTTCACAACATTCCTTTGTTTAAAATAATACTTGGTATTCATACAATATTTTCCTAACTCGTTTGCAATGCAAATGTTCTAGATATTTATTTATCTAAACTAATATTAGCAATAGTAAAAAGAGTGATTTGACTGTTTATTTGCTTTGAATTAGCTCAGAAACTACTGAAATGATCTGAAAAATTCTTTCACTGAAGGAAAATTATACTATACTATACTATATCCCTAGGTGATATAGGCTATAAATATATTACAGGTTACAGAAAGAACTTCTCCCGGAACACGCACAAAACTGTGAGAAATGTCTAGATACTCACATTGATAGGAAATACTGTCTTCAGGGAACCTCATTCTAACATTATCAACTGATTTTGTCATCTTTCGGTAATCCCTCGCCTCCTGCTGAGCTCGTAATTTGACGCATCTTGCCTCAAGCACAGGATCTCTTTTAAGTACTTGGTTTTCAGGAGTTTCAATGGAAGCTCCTTCTAATAAAACATGTAAGTATGGAACAATTTGGTCACCATCTACTTTTGATTTTCTTTTTTGCTGGAGGTGTGCATACAGCCAGTCTACATCAGCAGTTGTTATATACAATTTATCTTCTTGTTCAGGAGCATCTTTATCAAGCTTCTGCTTTTCTACAGATTTATCATCAGGCTCCGGTTTTGTGGAATTTTCATTCTTTTTATTTTTACCTGAACTATCCTCTTTGGACGTCTCCTTTTCAGTTTTCTTTTCTTCTACAACATCATCTTTAGAGGAGTTTTCACCTTTATCAGATTTTTCTGTATGTTCATCATTTTCTGCCTTCACAATAGCATTGATTTTATTTAAATTTTCAATATCATTGCTGTTGAGATGTACTGGAGTCCTATTTGTATCTTCTTTGGTAGTTTTGTGGTTAGTTTCATATTTTCTTCCTTTAACCAGTCTTGCAATATTTATAGGTGTTTTATCATCAACAGTTATAGTGTTAAGGTAATTTAATAAATTATTGGATGGGAAGATCTTAAGGTTGGTGTCAACAAGTGATCCTATGGAATCCATTTTTTTATTTAGCAATATTTAGTTTATGGTTAAGGTCAGCATACAAATCTCTTAGTTCTTCTTCTTTTTCTTCAAATGTGTTGTCTATTCTTTGACATTTGAAGTTCATATCATCAATAAACTGATCCCATTCAACTTGTCTCTTTTCTTTGAGTTCTAATCGACGTTTGTCATGCTCCTGAAAAATAAATTCTTAAATTAAATCATTTATTATCAGTGTGAATAATGTTGCAGGGTTGGCCTTCCATCTAACCAGTTAAAGCCAAGTACCAAACAGTGAACCTAAAAATGTTAACCAATATAATATGGAAACCATTGATATTTGAGTCAGGGAGGATCTGGTTATGATATAGCTTTATACCACCCATCATTTAACAGTGTGGCTGATCACAAGCAACAGTATAGATACTCTTGGACATTGAGTATTGGTTAGACCAATCTCATTATTTCATGAAGTAATTAACACAGTTTTATTAACCTTGCGTGATTCTAGATAATCCTTCTCTACTTCTTCACTGAGCTGCAGTGCTTGTTGTAACTTCTCTTTCAACACAGGAAGACCCGTTTCTCCACTTTTAATAATCTTATCAGCCTGGCTGTCTTTTATATCAGTCAATTTCTCAAGTATAGCAAACAAATTTTCTACTTCTCTGTCTCCACGTTTTTCCTGTAAAGAAGAAATTAACATGTATTTCGAAGATTAATCCTGTAGCATCAAAAAGTAGCAGTATTTCTTTATATCTTTTGCATAACACCAATGTGGATCCATAGACATAACTGATATTTCACTGTCTTACTAACACAGGCAAACTGGTTCCAAAACTAAAAGTATGTTTATGAGGAGCAATAAAGTATTTAAAAGAATAGAGGAGTAACTTAAAAATAGGCTAATGAATTAGACAATACCTCAAATTCTTTCAGCATAAATTTTATTTCACCATTTAGAAACGGGCGGTGGTCGAACAATCTTGACCAGATTTCTCCGATTTCTGAAATCAAATAAACAATTAAAGGTCATGGACCCGAACAGTTACACTTTTGCAGAGAAACAACTGGCACGATTTATTGATTTATTTAAATAATATAAATATATTAACTGATGAACTACTTTGATAATAAGTAGTAAGTGTTTATATAATTACACTAATACAAAGATAACACAAGTCTCAAAATATGAAATGTTTATTAAATGTAAAAGTAAATAAACAATACAACATTTCGCTGAAACATTTTCTGTTAAAACTTTTGTTACACAACAACATCGTAATTATTTTATATGATGTAAACTTACTACAACTGGATGTAAACAGTAAATTTTAATCTAAAAAATACGTAAGTAAACCTTACACACCTCGTGACAGCTCCGTCATTATACTTTTTGTAGTTCATTTCATTCATTCTTTTGACAGATTAAATTATTACACGTATGACTTCCGCTTTTCGTTCGGATATTTTATAATTATTTCAATAAAACTTATAAAATTGATGCTACCATTATCATTTGCCTAGCCTTTTCCCAACTTTGTTGGTCAGCTTCCAGTATAAATGGATGCAGGAGAATAACTGAGTTTGGCATGGAGTGACTGCCCGTCTGATCTTCGCAGCGCAGTTACCCGGGTGGCCCGATACCCCTTGATTGGACTGGTTTCCAAACTATCTCGCTTCTTGTTCAGCCGTTTGCGATACACTTATTTACATGCAGCATGCATTTCGCATTTATATTATTAATTATTTAGTAGGTTTTAGGAATGTTAGACAAGTGGGAATCAGGGTTAACAAACCCTGAGCTTACATACCAATACACTGGAAGCAATAAACTTTTCTTCATGATATTATTATGTGGTATAATAAATTCATGGACAATTTTCAATATTTTTTCTTTCTTTCTATATTTTTTGATAATTATCTTCTTTTCCTTATAGTTATTTATTTACAATAAAGAAATATAATTATGAACTTGATTATTTCATACACTGCTGGTTTAATTCGCGATTTAGTAGATTGCGTGTTGATAGAATCTAAATACAAACGTATGTATCCGAATATGAAGTTCCAATTTTTATACCGGAAACATGTTGTTAAACCTTACGAACTTATTTATCGTTCATTGCTTCACTTTCGGTCCCATATTGCTTCAAAGTTCAATCAATTTAGTAACTTCATTCATCTTTGTCGAGAATGGGCGGTTCATGAGTTGACGTGTTTAGATGCGATATTGTTTTTATTTGCGCTGAAGTGTTTCGCAGGTGAAAATGTGTTCAATTTGCATACCGATGTTCAGTAGTGTTGTGTGATTTGTTAACTATAGACGAATGTGAAGTTTGGAACTTGAACTAGTGGAAATCTGTGTTTGGCCACCATGCCGGGTCTTATTGGTATCGGTGAATTCATTGAGGAAACTCGAGAGGATTACAGTTCACCTACTACTTCTACGTTCGTTTCTCGCATGCCACAATGTCGTCAAACCATCAGTGCTCTGGAGGAGGTAATGTAGCCGTTTCAATTCGTTAACTATATCAACAAATTTTAGCAAAACAGTTGTCAAGATAAGAAAACATTCTTCCTGTTTAAAAACATGGGTCCTGTAGGAGGAGATACGACTACTTAAATCGAGATTTCATGCGAAGATTTACTGAAAACTGTAAGTAGGTATTAAAAGCCGCATCTTATGATAATGTGTAATACAAAAAGATGAAAACACATGTTTATTTGTTTGACATGCATATTCTATTTGCCTGTTTGTTTAGGTGGATATGCTTTATTCCGCAAATATTCATTTTGTCACGATGCCTGTGGACTATTGTAATAAAGTAAATGATAAGACCAGGAGTGTAGGCGCGCCACGACCTTGGGAACGCCTAACGCCCCCATGTATACCTACAGAAAAAAAATACACACCCTGTTTGCGAATTTCGCCGACGTATTTATTATTACTGCAATGTGATTACGAATGATTATGGTCATGCGATATTGTTGTAGAAACCTATAGTATTGTACCTATACCTATTCGTTACTTTTGTATGATATGGACTAATTAGCAGGCACGGCACATAATATCGTTTATTCTTTCTAAAACAAAATAAAGGGTGACGTAGATATGTACCTATGTAATCTGTTGCATTTTGTTTGTCAGTCGAAATCAAAATTAAATGTCGAATCGGACCCCTGTTTCCGCAACTATAGCTAGTAAAACAGTTTTTTATCCTGTACCAGGGTTTGTAGGCAGGGGTATAAATGGATTTAAAAAGTCTGATTTATTTATTTGAACCTACCCAAAAAAACCTAAAATATCGGGAAATTAATTGATTGGCATGGTTTACAAATCCCGGCGCCGTCGACATCATTCCATCCATCAATCGGCTCTAATTTTGATGCCAAAATTAGTTCCGAATTCAAAAATGCATTTCGTGTTATGGGCTAATTTGAAAACATGCCGAAAATAGCCTCATGAATGAGAATGTTCGACGCCCGTATGTTACCAGTCCCTCCAACGGAATCAGTCGGCGGAATTCCTATAATTAATAATATTCTGTAACACTATTTCATATAATACAATGTCTTGATCATTTAGGTTGGAGTTAGAGACAGGCTTGTACTTATTGTAATAATGGTTTTGGTACTTGATAAAACTAAGTGCGTATTACCTAATCGGCCATTGGAGCAACCATGCAATAGCAAATTACTACACAGGTTAAACTAACTTAGAATTTGCATAAGCTCATATGGATAGCATGGATTTCGCTTTACTAACGGTTAACGTGAACGATGAGGGTTCCACATCATTCTTGATGGCCCTTCAGAGAATTTTCTCGTACCTTAATATTGAAGATATTGTCTCCGCAATTTATGAAGGAAGTCATTATGACTAACACCGGAAATACAAATTGGGGGTCGACACGCTTGGCATCTGTTTAACGCTCCAATGTCCAGGTGAATCTTGGTCCCCGGTGCATTATTCCCGGTTACTGGTGTTACAAAGATAACACTTGACTTGAACTATAAACCAACCGGTGGTTTTCGAAGATTAGAATAATTTGTACGTAATTGTAAATCCTATCGGATTTCCTATCTTCTAGAAGAACCGAAGAAGGGACAGGAACTATTTCACTGACCACGATGCCATTAGAATAATTAACAAGTCATATTTCGTCGTCGTTTCAGCCCAAATACCTACCACTGCTGACTGCAAAAATGTCGACTTGAGAACAGATTTTCTGCTTCTACGACTCTAGACATTTCACTAAAAGGCGCATCATATCTGCCAATCTATGAGCTACATTCATTGGCAGAATCATTCACCAATAAGCAGGTACAGCTTATCCAGTTTACCATGCGGCATTTTCCTACCTTTCTCAAACTTCAATAAACAAATGAGTGAATCCATTTTGCCAAAATCGTGGGCCTAAAACTTTTATTTTAGTCGTAATACTAGCCGAAACAAAGAATTAACATACTCCGCATAATAAACACCAGAACCGGGATTACGAGTTTAGAGAAAGTTCGACATTGATATCTCTCCGACTGGGTACCTACATTGCAAAAGGAAACCTTGACCGGTTGGTCCGACTGATCGACAAACAAGTTTTATGTTGCGGAAGTACTTTTATTTCATTTTTATTATTATAACACGGTCTTCTTTTGGCATTGTTATATTGAAGTATTATTACTGTAAGATAAACCAGAACTTCAGGTGGCCGCCATTAAAATCTTCATGAAAGGCCCCTAATTTATAACGGTTAGCTCTTGGAATCATCAGCAAGACTTCATCGTCTTGCTGGCATAGCAGTCGTGCTTGCACCAATCAGGCAAACCATGAAGTCATAAAGTATAATTAACCGCAGCCGACCATACATATACGATAGAGGTGTAAATTGCAGCTGTATTCAAGTTATTTTCTGTTATCAAACTAAATACAAGCGGCGGTTTCCAATTTCCTGCGTGATCCGACTGCAGACCAGTGGTCGTTATATCGGAACAAGTTTCCTCTAACAAGTAAAACAAACTGCGATAGAAAGGTGGTACCTACCTAGCTCTACGTAGGTCACTAGGTCGCTAGGCGTTCTTATGGAAATTATCTTTTCAAAAAGCATCATATGATCGTGCTTACATGGTTTGGAAAAGACGTGTGAATCTGGACTAAGTGCCAATTTTCAAAAATGAATATTTAGCTAAATATGATTCACGGTGCATTTAGCTTAAAAATACTGAAATCAGGAGTTATCTAATGGAGCTTAATACATATTATATCCCAAAAGTAAATAAAAAAAACACCGGGTTGCACTCCGGGAGTGCTGGTAGAAGTGAAAACATGAATATTAACTTTATGCGTTTTTAATATTTTTTGAGATTATGGAATGAAGAAAGAGCACAACTACTTTTTACTGTCATCACTTGCCCTCGATATTGAAAATTTCTCAAAAAAATCTTTTGTCCCTATGACTGTACTGGAAGGTAAACTAAAGATACCCTAACACGATTAAAATAATCAAAATTTAAGCACGACTCCATCTATGATTTTGAAGAATAAAAACTATACTCGTACTTTCATACTTGGCTAACTACTTGACTTTGAAAAATAAAAGCTTTTAAAATTATAGATGGCGCAACACATTTTTTCTCACATGTCTATCCTCGATTTTGAGGGTTCTGGTTGAGCTAAAATTATTCAAATATATATATTTTGAGTTTATTGCTGTGGCCTGGATAAAGATACTCCGGCACCATTACATTTTATAAAAATAAAAACCCAAACTCCATCTATAATTTTAAATGATAATTACTAAGCCTGACACTTGTCAAATTTCACATGTTTGAAACGTCATAAAATATCTTACCGACCTGTACTTACGGAATTTCTATAGAATTTCGGGTTTCACGATTTTGGGTTTCACGATGTCGGGTTTCACGATGTCGGGTTTCACATTTCGGTCACGTGATACCTGTCGCGAGTTTATATATTTTTCCCCATACAAAAAGTGCTCAACGCCGCTAAAGAAGTTTTCACTTCAAAAAAACACACGTTGAAATAACTTGGGCAGTCCCAGATCTGCAGAATATGGCTTTACAGATTTATGGCGTTAATCTTTGCACCCCTCAATTCAGTAACGTCTGATTTTTTTTCGTAACAGGAGCTGAACTGTGGAAAATATAGGGAGAATGAGCGATATGTTTTCAAGTTAGGATATTAACTACCGTCTTACTTCTTCACTGACAAAAGATGTAATAACAGTCAAAATAAAACTGGCGAAAGTATTCATCATTTTGTTACCGTACTTAAATTGTATAATGCAGCATATATAAAGCGTTTAGGTGCATATCAATGCAAATGCTCCTGCAATTTCGTATGCATGCCACCTAATGAAGGCTTAATAACGTGCAGTGGGATAAATTGCAGCATAGCCCACAAACACGACAAAAGTGAATTATCTACTGCTGAGAAGTGTTATGTCTGACGCTCAGTGAATGCTGATGTGATGACATTTTGACGACAGGGACGCTTATGTACTTAGGCGATTGAGAAATGATTGTATGTATGTCCCACTGCAATAGAAAATAATCACACCTATTAGATGGTGAAACTAAATTGTTTTTACTAAAGCTCGCTGGCGAGCTTTTCAATTGTTAAAAATATCGCCATTTTTGTTGAAAAGTTCTTGTCAAAGTAAGGAGTTGATAACTTAAGTAATTTCAGCATGGTATCATTTAACTGCGTCCTTTAAAACGTTTGGCATTAAGCCAGCACAAGCTGGATACAAATTGAATAAACGAATCTGTAGGTACTTAATCACTGTCTGATAGTCGCCGAGTTCCGAGAAAAAAATAACCGACAATGGAAAACGACGCGTACGATCACACGTATACTATGGACACAAAAATATTTT
Organism: Heliothis virescens; assembly: GCA_002382865.2. Classification (NCBI taxonomy): domain Eukaryota; kingdom Metazoa; phylum Arthropoda; class Insecta; order Lepidoptera; family Noctuidae; genus Heliothis; species Heliothis virescens. The sequence goes on from NWSH02000517.1 coordinate 11,533,177, forward strand.
TCAGGTCTCAATAAAATCTCTGCGTGAGTGTACCAAAAGAAAGCCATTATTCAGTATCTTTCTGTTTTTGATAACATCTTTCGGATTCTTCATAAAGGCGTTTCGGTCTGGAAATTTTCATTTTTAATTCGAAACCAAGTAATTAAATAGCGCTATAGTAAAATAAATACCAAAACTCAAGATGAATATGAATAATGTTAACCCATTTACCGTCATGCTATCGGTTTCGTCGTTATAAGTGCGGTATATGAATAGGCCTTAAAAGGTCAACAGCCAATGAGTCATCATCAATGCCACTATCTCGCGCTGCATAGCGAAGACTTCGGCTAAGTAAGCACCTTAGATGCGGGGGACGATAAAAAGTAAAGTGACTCACCCATGGTGTGTATAGTGTTTTATAAAGATTTTAAATTATACAACACAACAGATTTGGTCATGATTTGTGTTGGTTTGTCATACATTTCTTGGAATAAGCAGCTAGGGTAATATAAACAAATATGCTGATCTATCGTCTATCCCATTTGAACATTTTATTAGACTCAAGGTAGCACTTCCGCAGTAATACTTAATGGCGTAGTTTAATCCACGGCAATGCAGACATGATTATGCATGCCGGTAGAACAGCATGCATTAGACTCGTCCCCTTCAGGCCCTCTGCGATAGTGTTACAGGCTCTTGAGCACGGCAGGTTACTATACTTTATAGTTTCTATGAAAAGGTACTTTTAACCCTCCCAGTAAAGATTTGTTTGATGAATGTAGGTACACATATGTGATAGAGCTACTTAGTAGGGTGCTCGCAGGCTTGGAGTGTTTTCCTAGCTATACATATATTTGTTAAATTTTTAACCGACTTCAACAAAAAGGAGGAGGTTCTCAATTCGGCCGGTATATATTTTTTTTTTTTTTTTTTTTTTTTTTTTTTTTTTATGTATGTACACCGATTACTCCGAGGTTTCTGAACCGATTT
>NWSH02000517.1:11535820-11547117 GCA_002382865.2 Heliothis virescens
GGCACCGACATCAAACCTATTATTTTAATAAACTTTTTATTTTTTACTTTTTAGTTTTGAAGTCGGTTTTTTAATGTCACTTTGAAACAATAATAGGATGTGTTTCTAAGAATATCGACGAGAAAGTATGTGTAAATGTATCAAAGTGCAAACCAATAAAGTACTTTATAAACGTAGAAAGAAGACTAGCATCATTATATCACTTGGAAGAGGACGGTCGTTTACCTCACGCTGGTCACAATAAGCACCTATTCAATACAATACGAAGAGTCCGTAAACGCCCCATTAAGGAACATAAAGCGATAAACAAAATAATTTTCTATACGCATTGGACGACATGGAAATTATAAATGTTTAAGAAATACATCAAGCAAAACAAATCAGGGAAAACCTATTGCAGTACTTTATTGTTTAAAACATAAAAGGCGTTGTTAATGTTTTGTTCTAACAAGGCAACGGCTTTGGAGATGATAAAACTTCTGTGCAATTTGTTACTTTTTAGGAGAACTTAGGAAGTTGGCCTACCGAATTTTAGACAATGTCTAAGGAGTAATAATTTAAACGTTTTAATTATTACTTGAAAATATTGCATGCATCGTAAACATTAATATGTCAGGATTTCTTTAACTTTTTGTTTCTGCATCACTTGACAAAATGTCTCTTCTTCTACATACTTATGTCTTCTCAAATAATGTAAGTCACAAACAGTTAATCCACTTTAGTTGTTTCACTATTAAAATAAACTTAATGCACAGTGGCGAGGGCATTCAATCGTTCTAAAAGTCAAATACTCGTGGCTATCGAGCAGTATAATAACATGTGTGTTGTTCCTTGATCAGATGTGATAAAGCGAAAGTACCTGCTTGCTTACTCGCCGTGTTGGTACTTGTGGAACATTTTGTAATGAACTTTCTCTTTAAATGAGTGTGGGTGTGCTATTACACTCAAATTGTGTTTATGATCGATTACAGTAATCAATATTAAAATGTAAATTGATTTCGTATTAAGATTTTTATTACGAATCTCTATAGTTCGTAATTTTTTTTTGGCATGTTGAATTTCTTCATTTAGGACTAAAAATACTATGTAAATTACGTAGATAACATCGCACAAATTACACTCACGTATTAGATGAATCAGATAAATTCGATTCTTGGAAGGAAAAATAATAACTATATTATGTAGTGGATAATGAGATTAATGAGTCAGGCTGACGAAGAGATAAATGTTGTCTGGATAAGAATAAAATCGCATGAGTGTAAAACAGGTTACATTAGTGTGACAGTCAAAGTCAAGAAAATATGAGTAACCTTCCGCTACGCAGTATCAACGTAATACCACAGGTAATACATGACCTAACTTCTGCAAAGTATGAACAGAAATTAATCTTAGTTTGCTTAATTCAACTAAGTACCTTTTTAACTAAAATAGTATCTTGCAAATATCGTCAAATGATGAACGATTTTCGCATTATATTACATGTTCGCATACAATGCAATGTTCAGATAAAGCTGCTGGTGCCAGCGCCAGCGCCAAAGTTCAGCTCGCACCTGCCGCCGTTGGCAGCGAAACTTTTGCTCTATATTTGAATAAGTTTATCAATAAATATTAACAAAATAAAGGTATCCATTGTTTAGTTTATCTGGATGTAGAGTTCTGCTAGCTTCGTAACAGTGAAAAACGTCATCTGCACTTTTTAAATAACCTTCCCAAAAAGGGGGAGGTTCTAATGATGTTTGTATGTTTTTACAGAGTTTCTTCTAAATGGGTTCATCCTACGCAATCGATCGTAAGTGGCATCCAACGTGTTAATGTGTTAATTTGATTCGAACATGTGTCTACAAACAACATCCCTGGATAGACGAACACGTTTCAAGATCACTGTTCTTGTTTTGGTTATTCGATAGCGTAAACAGGATCCTAATGCATACTTACATATTTAAGTGTTTTTGATTTCCTAACAATGTTTCAACATTTAAACAAATATGTTACCTATACATACTGATCACTTTCGTTTTATATCGAGCAGGAAAAGTGAATTGTACATTCGCGGCACTCTAGTGATAGTCATTGAACACCATGTAATATTTAATATATATATATTCAACCGGAAAATGTGGTTTAAATGCTAAGCAAACATAGTTTAATCGTTCGCAGACTCCTACTTGTATTAAGTATTCATAGAGCGACCCAGCTTTCGGAAGCTTTAGCCTGTGGTTTCTGGCACGGCTTAGTAAACCCGGAATCTGATTAAACATCATCATTATTATTTAAAATCACAATTATCGCAATTTTGGGAAGCAAAAGGAGAATTTATATTATTTTTGTTCAGAAATGTTGTATCATTTGGTCCGTAGGTCGTTAAATATTTATAAAAGGTCGACTGCTCTGCTCCTAGTTGAAATGCTGTATCTTTTTGCAGTAGATGAGCCTAACGAGTACTTCTGAAGTTAGAGGTCTTGTTATGTGTTTAGGTTTTCACTCAAGTTAGTGCGATGCGATGGTATTAATACTATACGATAGTATTTTGGTAATTAATTTATTTTCATAATAACACATGGTAATTAATATTCTGAGATTAAACATCCGTACATGACGCATAACGTCGCAGGAGCAACATTACATGAAGTCACAATACTGTTGAGTCACTGTTGCCATCATTGTGCTGGAAACCTACGCTTTGTTATATCCATAGCAGTCACTGTTTGGGATTTACCATCAGCTCTATACAGATGTGACTGACGTTTTAATTACTTGGGCGGCTTGTTTTGAACAGCTGTCTATTTAATTGCTCAATAAATTTTGGTAATACAACACCTGTTAACCCCTTAGTTAATTACTAAAACCTGATACTAAAGCGAGGTGTTTTCTAAAATATTCGTACTGTTAAATAATTGTTTTAATGCAACTCACGAGAAATATTTTACCGATCAGGTATATCGTATTAAACTGTCTGTCAGCCATATGACCCATTTTCGGAAATCCTCTTTTGGACATTAAGCGTGCAGAGCTGCAGAGGTGATAGTTCGATCCGTAACCAGACAGAACAAAGGAAACGTTTGTCTATCGATTGTAAACAACAACTACCGATCTGCTGAGACGGTTACATTTGTCATAAAGCATTTGAGATAAATGGAGAAATATCTCTTTTGGCTCGTTTGAAATATGACCAACGAAGGGCGCTTCTCCAACTATGTCAGAACTCAGAGGCTGATTAGCGTAATCTTTCGTCGGACGAATTTTGATGACCGGACTTTTATTTATGCCGCAATCCATGGAAGGATATATGTACTGATTAACTTTTTCCTTCCATCAATAATAATGATGCTCGTCTGATTGAAGATAGAGTATGGGCACCTACTTAAAAAGATGTAAAGTAAATTACTTAAATGCATGCAGATGGTCGGTGAATAATTAATATCGTGTACATGCATCAAAAATATCTGAACAGTAATGATATCTCACAATATTTACCTTTATTATGTCATACATTAATAATCGCTGTTATCTCTTACGTTATATCTAACTAATGCAGGTGCCGCATAGATACCAAAACTCCTAAAATGACGTTGGTTACGTCGCTTTGAGCAGACTGTTTGAGGGTCACTATTATTTGTAATTAACTTAATAGATTTAACGATTACTGACGAAGAGTTTTGTTCGGCCGATGACGTCTTTTACGCAACTTTTCATGCGTCGTTGGTCACGAGCAAGAAAGCGAATATTCTTATTGTGTTGTCTTATCTTTCTCATATTTATCATGTTATGTTTGGACAAATGCAAGATTGTGCAAGTTTGGTAAGATAATGGATTTTTCCGGTAGTATCAAACCATGTTTGTTCAGGTCTTTGCTTAGCAACTATAGGTCAGATGCAGAGAGAAAAAACTAAATACTTTAAGAATTCATCTACAACTCAATCAGTTGTCAGGTGCTACCAACTTGCACCAAAAACAGAATTCATATTTTAGAGGTCTTAAAGAAAAAAAACATTGGCATGGCTTAGTATCGGTTTACTATCATCAGAAATAAACGCTTCATTGCAGAATGTAAAAGTACACTTGAGCCAAACGAACAAGTCAAGGTGCAACGTCGATTCGTGCAAGTTTTATTTTGGTGCGGGCCTATTGCTTAATTCAGGGGGACCATTGATTAATCGCCGGCTGGGGCGACAGATGTTCGCTGTGCTCCCAAACCGAGGTGAATGGCTCGTGGCTCCTATTGTAAACGAGTCTTTATGCCGCTGACAGCTTGTCCACGTAAAAAAGTTTTTAGCCAATCCAATGTCGCAATCCCAACGGCACAACGGACATTTATTCAGATAAAAATGTTTGATTTAAAACGGCATGCGGCACCAGCAAAATAAAGTTTCGGTGTATTTTTAATGGTTTTCTTTATCTTGTTTCAGACGTTGGATTTCGACCGAGATGGCCTAACGAAGTTGAAAAAGGCGATTAAAGCAATACATAACTCTGGAAATGGTAAGTCAGAAACAATTAATAAAACAACTACATAAAAAAAGAGAAAAAGCTTAAATTAATCCAGAGTGGGTCTTCATACATTTTAACTGATATTCAAATCATTAAACAGAAAGCATGAGACCATTTAGTATTATGCGCTGCAGTATGTCCACAGGTAGGCAGGTATGTGGAAATGAAAACGCGAAAGAAAAGCTAATAATGCACTCTTTTGGTGCAGAACGGACGGAAACCGGACAATATACTTTCTGATGGGTTTATTTGTATTCCCGTCTCTAGTGGCGCGTTTTACAGGCGACACGAGAACGACTCCAATAAAAATAGAAATAGAGGAAGTACATATACGGAATGAACAGCAGACTAGAATAGATGAGATATCCGATGCATGTTTGGTAACTTTAAAAATAAATTCCATTTTGATACTTGAGAATGAAACTCGGCTGCAGTTCATATGTAGCAAATCAGTGTCAGAAAATAAAGGTGTGGTTGATGTCTTGGGTTGTATATGGGATATGAAAGTAATCTTACCAAATAAATAATTGCGATAAGGCCTTATCCTAATGAATAAACATATGATATGATTGATTTAAAATTATGTCAGTAAGTATAAAAATATTAAATTTTCCGTACCTATCTCTTTTTTCCATATCGATGCGTGAATAACTCAAAACTACAAAGGGCCTAGGCACTCAATATTCAAAACTATAGACAGTACTATTGCATAGCTTAGGCCAAGCACAGAACCGGCTTGCTAGGACGAAAGGCCGTTCAACCCGCTGAACTAGAATGACCCAAATATCGCAACAAATAGTGCTTGCAGACAGACATTAATGCATTATTTGTAAACACTTCCATTCACTTGTGTTATATAATTTAAGTTTATAGTGAAAGTTATGGTGCAATTATTATAATTATTGATAAATAAATCCACCATAACTTTCTTTCCTGTTTTTATTTGGTTTCGTTTTTTATGAGATTAGCGCCGCATGTAGAGGTAAAAAATAAATAGGTCTGAATAACGCCTTCGCAAAACACTAAAAGGGACAAAATAAAACTAAATATGTCTCTAGAAGTCGGTGTTACCAGGTCTGCTAATTGTGTTTATTTTCTACCAACTTCTAGAGCATGCCAATTTAGATTTATTAGATTACTATGATAATAGTGGCCGTCGTATGCAAAAAATATGCCCAAACACGAGGTAGCTGCTATCAACCGCTAAAGAGTACCCTAAACTGAACCTCACCTTTCACATCGAGCTTGCAATCGTTACCCATTTCAAAGTAAAGATGAAGCTCCAAATCTGCAGTGTATTATAGAATAGTCGGCATACACATCAATATCAAGTTTTTACCCGATGGTCGTCTATATAACTGAATAACAAAAAAAAACAGTGGAATTGAGAACCTTCTCTTTGAAGTCGGTTAAATTAACTTACAGTTTAAAAGTACGGTTTCTGTATATGAACAAACACGGATTGTAATTTAAACCGATCCGAGTCGCGGTGGCCGGTCACACTCACGAGCCAATTTCCCTTCATATGCGACTTGTCAAGGAAAGTAGGTCGAACGTCTGGTTTCGCTGGCTACGCTATAACTGGACATATTAGATTATTGTTTCGGACCCCTGATATATCAAAAGGTACACTTCGCACCTGCTCTAAGCCTCGTGTAAAACGTGTCGTGATATACCTCAGCTAGTTGCTGCAACATTTGAATTCCGCGAGGTCCATTTCCTCATTAAAACTCAACTGTTATAATGTATGATGAAGATGAATTTTCTTTACCGTGACGTAATTGACGTATACAAGTTTTTTTTTACAATAGTAGTCCACAAAATTAATTATGGAGTTTACCTTACTTTAAATAACATGAATGAGAAAACAACTGCTCTATTCTTTGCACGCCGCCGCCGCTGCCGCGTTTTATAAATAGACCGATTTAGCTTTTTTTCTAAGATATAAGTACAGGTTTGTTGAGTGCAATTCCATCGCGTGCTAGGGTTTGTTTATTGTGGTCGCGTTAAGCGTCGTGCCGCGGGCTGCGTCAAACAGAATGCTCGGAACTGGTCGTGCGAGTTCGGATTGTGCGCTGGCGCAGCTGGCAAGGTCGTGCGCACGGCGAGCACGCGCTCGCAAAAACAACCAATCAAAAACCCCAACATTCCTATACAATGATGCAGTGTTTAGGTTTAGGGAAGATTGGTTTCCAAAGTTTACATTCTCAGAAACGGAATTGGCAGGCAGGTAGAATAAAAATAATTTCTTACTTCGATAATAGTAAAACCAAGTCAGCACATACTTATTCTAAAGCCTTAATGGATGGAAGGTCGCCGTCTTGGAACGCATCCAACTATACACAGGTATGAATGTTGTGGTTTGTTGGTTACTTTGAGCGTTGTTGATAAGAAGTGATTAGTTACTGACGCAAATTCAGATTGTGTTTTGAGTTCGAAAGATCCTTGTAACTTATCATTTATTTTCGCGCAATATGTTTTCTGGTCACATTCGTTTTATTTTTATTACCCCCTGTCGCTGGTAATTTAGGCGATCAGAACCCTTCGACGAAAAGCCCGAGGCTATGTAAACCGCATTTTAAGTGGAAGGTAAAAGAAGAGCTCCACGGAGAAATTGAATGGCGTGAGGTCTGTGCTTTGCACTTAAATATTCAAAAAGCGTCGGCGGGATTGAGCTAGGCAAATGTGGGCCGCGACACGGATCTTCATCAGTTGCCACCGTCTTGTTTATTTTCAAAAAGACCCATGAGCATTCGTATTGATTTCGTTGTCATTTGAATCTAATGTGGGAAAATAAGAAGATTATATTTTCTAGCTTCTTTTATGTCCACTTTCCGAGTTTCCATAAAATATAAATTCTCTAACGCGTTTGTAGATGTGTTCCAAGGTTTATTATGTTGGGAATCAAATAAAACTCCTGCAATTAAATAGGGAACACTTACGCCTGCAGAGAGTAATAAGCTGCAGTTAAGCGCATCTAACTTTACTAGCGCTTCTCTTTATAGCGACCGAGTAAATCCGACTGGAAAACTAATTAAATGTCGGGCGGCTTAAGGAACATAAAACGTCTCAGTCGAACAACCTAGATACTTTGTGAAACAGTACTTCCACGGACAAAAAATGCTGACATTATCAGATTAATTATTTTGTTTCACTGAGTCTTCTGCGGTTTTCTGTGACTTTAAAATACGTTTAATTATATTTATCAATATGTAGTTATGGTTGATGCAAGAACAAGTTTTATACTGGAATGTATACTTAACCAACAAGGTACTCTTAACGTAAAGATCACTAATTTGATTGTCCTAATGTTCATTTTTCATCTTTTGTGACGCAGCTCATGTGGACAACGAGATGTACCTCTCCCGGGCACTGGAGAGGCTCGGAGGCAACGCACTCAGCAAAGACTCGGAGCCCGACATCGGAGCCGCCTTTTTAAAATTCGCAGTCGTCACTAAAGAACTCTCCGCACTCATGAAAACACTGGTATGTTAATATGGCATAATTTGGTATTACTTTTATTATGGCTAACTGCAAAATATCCTCTTTCCATTAGCCTCCCTAAACACCGTTGGTCAGAGATATGTGAAAGTCCTATCACATGTAAGCTTGATTTGGTCTTCCTGAACGATGACTTCGTTTTTAGTTTACCTGATAGGTACGTCTTACAAAATCGGCAGATTCCGTATGTATTGACTGTTTAAGATTATACATTTTCAAACTAAGACAAATTACCACGTATATGCAGCTTACGTGAAAGAAATTCGATCGTTTTCTAATGATTATAGGCTTGAATGCATCTGGCATATGCACAATGCATTACTGGTTATTATCGTATAATTTAAGAAGGTATTTTGAGATGAATTCAATTCGAACTGCAAAATAAAATATGAAACATGATATAGACATTCTTGTCCTTATGTTTTTACTTCTAAAATAGATTTTCTTCGGAAATAATTTAATTTTCACAATACAACAGCAAAACGGTGTCCTAGATTTAATGTTTGCACGAAACTGTAGCTAATGCGGCTATCGACCGACATAATATATTTATTTACGAGCTAAAAAGTATTACATGGCGTGTAATACTTTTTCCCTTTATATCCCAATCACACAATTTGTGTGAATATCTGGTGGTAATATTGACTAGGGCTTTGAGCTTTCACTAAAGATACAGTTGCAGAGACAGGTTATCATCAAGGCAAACGAAAACAAACCGCAACATCTAGTAAATGGGAACCTACGGTGGTATACACATATGAACGTGATTTGGAACGATGAACTTGCGGTTACTTGTAGAAAGTTTAAGTGTCGCACGTATCATAAAGTACCAAGACTTTCTTGTAAAGAAAATATAAAAAATAGAGATTCTATTAAAACCATTACCTTCGTGAGATTACGGTGGAAAAGTAAGTTAAAATCGTGTAACCAACCACAATGTGTTCGAGATTACAATTTGTACAAATTGCTTATTGTTTCTCTTTATTTTCTTACCCGACTGCCAAAAAGGAAGATTTATTGATTACAGGTAATGGATTTGTGTGAATTTGGTAGCCAGAGTGCTGAATTTTGGTAACTTCTCGACAAAGTTTTTGACAGAATATGAAATCTTACAAGAGTATCAAGTCGCTCATCAACCCTCAATCCCAATGTAATCAGAAGCCGTCGCAACAGCAAGCGGAAATTATACTATTGAGGGAGCCTGCGGCGGATGTCTCGCAAACATCTCGTTGTGAGGAGGGAGCGGTCCGACTCGAATATAGTCCGCAGACGGAATAGGCTCGTTATACGTCATAACTCAAAATTAATTGAAAAATGGCGACAATTTAATTACTGATTTATTGCTTCTCGATGACGCTTTGGGAAAAGCAATTTCTGCTTTCGGATTAATATTTCTTTTAGTCTGTCTATTTACTTTTGATGATATTTTGACAGATTTAATGGAGGTTTTAAAAACAAGTACCGTACTATCTCTTGACTACGTTCAGAGCCCGTCCGTCGGTCGGTCGCGTCGTTTTGTTTCATGCTGCACATATATGTATGAAATTGAAATTGATTGCACGCCATTATCGTTCCATTAATAGAGCATTGTATTCAATTTACTAAAGAGATGATGTTAATCAATCCCCTCCAGTAATTGATATTGTGTCCTTCGATATATTAGATAGCCCGTTAATTGAGTGGTATACAAAAATAACTTCACTCTCCCAACTATATTATCAACATTAGATTGCTACTCTCAATAGGCTATTTGTGTATAATCAGGACTATATCTTGCTGTTTATCTAGGCGTAAGTCATAATCAACTCAGGTTCACAATTTTCAATACCGCTCGCTTGCGATGAGCAATGTTTGATGTGCCTTCAACATACCATTGCATGACCACATACTCTAAATATTGTAATTAGATCTTCATGTTAGCATTTTAACGAATTGTCCTTCTTGGAAGGTGCAGCTATTAAATAATCTGTTTCAAACGTGCGATAGCTGACGGTTGACGCAGATACCGGTGCGTAGGCGCACAGCAGATTTGCTTGTAAATGGGTCAGGGTGATGACACGGCCTGGCTGATGTTGCTAGCCAGTAAATACGGTTGATGTTGCATCGTTAAATTCGGAAACCAAATCCTGTTTTGTGTAACATGTATTACTACGTGGTTGTTATTGCTAATAAGCATATTTACATTCGTTCTAGCTACAAACCTAATTAGGGCGTGGAAATGGTCAACAACCGATTCAAATTTCCATTCAAGCATAATATTATGTATTGTTGTATAGATATTGAAATGTATGAAATGACGTTTTATTCTAGTCTCCGTTAGAATATACATAGGTAACTTTGACGATTTGACTAATTAAACACAACAGCTAACTAGCATACCACTTTTTTCACTGAGTTATATTATTTAGTTTTCAATTCTACTTTGATAGTTTAAAAGTTCAAACCACAATTTTGTGCTAGGGTCCAACCTCGCTCCATTTCTGTAGCTCTTGTAATACGTGCCAAACTCCCTACTCTATTGCGCAGAATCCTCGACCTGCCCTTGACATGTTGCTCCTTTGTCCTTCCTCATCGCTCCCTGATCATGTGTTAAGTTATATGTCTTTCTTTTGAACTATATGGAAATATAAAAATTATAGGATTGCTGTTCAAACGCTTAGTTTCTTTTGGGTATTTTATTGACTTCAATTAGCGATAAAGATTCGGGGAATTCGATATTTGATCTTCTATTTATGATCAGTATGCCAATGACGAAGACAAAGAAGTAATTTTGCGTTATTATCTCAAAAAGACGACGACAGTAATTTGTCGCTATTTATGTCTGCACAGCCATACACGCATGTTATTCTTACATATACGGCTTCTAACGATAATAATGCGTATGAAGCCAAGTCGTTTTTCTTAGCGAACGGACCTGAGTAAGTGTAGTTTTTGTCATATTACTCGTTTTTGTGTAATACTTTTTTATGGGCTATATGAAACTGCATCGTTCCAAAGTAAAACTTGTCCTGAATTACTCACCGATGACTGGACAAGTTGTCGCGTTTCGCATGAGGAGATTGCCGCTCTCCGCTCCGTTTACCACTCCGAATTGTGACTGTTACAGTAATCATAATAATATGTATGAGTTGTATGAATAAAGTCACTTTAGTTTCGTTATTTGTGTAGTCTATTCGCATACCTTTGCAATCAAGATTTTGTGCTTTATGTTTTGCACGTCGAATAACCTTCCACTTTATAGCTCTTCTGAGCAATTTCAAAAAAAAATGTACCCTCAGTTTTAAACTTGTCCCTCGACTTTGTTTTTA
>NWSH02000517.1:11547217-11562089 GCA_002382865.2 Heliothis virescens
AGCCCTAAAAAATTTAAACTAATTTTATAGCGAGGTACACTTTATTTTGAAATTGCTCTTCTATAATGAAATGGCTAATAATACAACTTTGCTAGTCTCCTGGAGCAAACCATCCGATTCGCTCACGATATTAGATGACTTCGACGAGAAATTAATTTCCGTTCCAGCATCGTTACAGATAAAATAATCTATACGTATTAAGTAAGTATATCTCTAATATCCAAATACAAGGTCTTATTTCCTAAGTCTCTTTTCGGATTTTATGAACGTTTAATTATAAACATTGCTTCTAAAATAATATCTCTCATTTCTACTGTTAAATTCGCTTTTACCACTGTGCATAAATATTTGATCAGGTAAAACAGGCGCCGAGTCCTCTTTATTTTTAATTTATTTACGAGCACTTAATCAAGTCCTTTTAAGCCTTAATAATTTGTTATGTTGTTGGGAAATTGGGAATAAGTTATTATCAATTGAGTTATTTCTGTAAACTGGAATAAATAGACGAATTCAATTGAGTAAAAGTATTTCTCCTAAATTCCCTGCAAATTAAGGGGATTTAAGTGAATTGCGGAATTGTTGGTTAATTCATTTGATTTTCGTTGAATTACGGAGTAGTGGAAGCAATCAACTAAAGTTCAACCTACCCTGGAAGCAGCTAAAGTGGAGCTACGTAGTTGAAATTAACTTCTCATATTCATGAAATTAGTTTGTAAACTTTTTCAGTATTGAGGTTACCTATGTTCTTTCATCGATTATACTTATTTTATACTGCAAGATCGAATGTGTAAGATTCCATAAATAATATTCCTTTTTCTGTTTTGGTAGACAGCTATGGATAATGGAAAACAAAGCTAAAAAAAAATTACCTAGAATAAACTTACCTATGCATCTGATAATAACATGATTTCACATGATTATAAATCGAATACCTATTTACCTCACTGGTCGTTATGGTAAGCCCCATATTACCTCACCGAGGGGGAAAATCTAATAAAAACATGTCTAAATGAGTAACAAACATTACCGGTATTTTAGCGTGGGACTTACAATTACCATACAATATAGTAAAGCGTACGGATCGCACGTGCTCTCAATTCAAACAATGATCATTGTTACACTACGTAACAAGTACAGCAAAAAGTTCGTTTTGCACCCATTTTGTACATTAATTCATGCTATGCCTAATAGTTACGAGCTTAATTACGTAATAGTCTTTGTTAACACTTCTGTGGGTTTATCTACGTCGCTTTTAAGTCGAAGGTCAGGTGCAACAGTTTGATTGTTCTCTTTGGGATTTGCAAACCATTACAACAAAGGCAACTGCAATTTATATGAAAATTTACATAATAAAATAATTATTATCAGGACTAATCGATCATTTTTGAATGCTTACAACAATTTGAAATTGATAATTATGCAAAGAATATCTGAATGATAATGTTTATTGTGTCAATGAAATGAATCATTCATTAAGTCACGTATTATCTTTATATTTTTATGTCGATAGTGCATTGCATGAGGTATTTGAAATTAACCTAGCGTTAATAGCTTGCTTATAACAATGAAGATCGATTAATTTCTATCGATAACCTCGTGAAGCCTTCAATCCCATGATACTTATGAAACTTCATAGAACGCGGAAAGCGAAACCTGGTTGGTAATTCAATTCTGCGCTCAGATAAGCGTTCCGCGATTAATCGAGCGTGTTGGTGACGTGTCGCGATGGGAGTATCGCGTGCGGATAACATTGTGTCCGAGTATCGACTCGTTATCGAGATTGCGCCAGATTGCACTTCTAGCCCGCAGCCATGTGCTACACATTTGCTGAATTGATTAACCTTGTGGAAAGTGAGTTTATCGCAGTATTTACCAATTTCTTTTTATCCATTTGTTTTGTCTCACTGCTTCAATTCCAAATATCTGTCTTGTTTACTTAATAAAACTCTTCCTTTGGTTTGAAAGTGTTTTTGAATTTATTCTTAAATATAATCTGTAGGGTTTTTCTAGAACATATCGAACACGGTCTAGTTTGCCTGTGACGTTATAATTAGCGGAACATTCAATGGCCAGCAACAATGTTCAGGAAGGGTTTCATTGTGAACATCAACCCTTTGTCCCTCATTCCCTCCCGAGTCTCGTCTGTCAGAGACGCATTCGCTTCATTGATTCCATAATCGACCCTCCGTGAATGGGGTTTCCATATAGCGTGTTGACTTTTTGTTGTCATCTGTTTAATTACTTTATCTGCTCAACTCATTATTGTTACTGACGTTCTTAATGAAGGAGTATGCCTCATTACGTTGTCTTCTCATGTAATGATACGTCTATAGTTGTCTAAACAATTGTAATGATGTAACTGTTCTTTATGTTTACGGTTACAAAGAAAATATTGATAGTGCTACTGATGTCGCTCCTATTAGCATTAAACCTATCACATTTTCTAACGAGGTCAAGGTCTTTGTTCGATATTCTTCTGCCAATAGTAGTTACTCATATCCAAATGTACATTAGAGTTTCTCAACCTGGCATCATTATTCAATTCACGACGCGACGTTTGGCGCCTATTCGGGCGATGCATTTGCAACCTCGTGAAGCGTTTGTCTGTCAAAACTGCGCTAGTGAAGCAACTGTGACAACACATCGCAGTAAATGACTAGGAATGCTGATATTGTGAAACGTAATAAGCTGTTCAATTTGACACATACGTAGACTGAATATGGTCGTTCAAAAAATATTCAGGTTTCCTTCAAATAAAACAAAATTTTCTTGGGACGGTAAAAATACATCTCATTGCTTGTTTCAGATGCAAAATATAAACAACATCGTTATGTTTCCAGTCGATAGTCTTTTAAAAGGTGACTTGCGAGGAGTAAAGGGTGATTTAAAACGGCCTTTCGACAAAGCATCGAAGGATTACGAGTCAAAGTACCTGAAAATTGAGAAGGAAAAGAAATCGCAGGCTAAAGAAGCTGGTCTCATCCGAAGTGAAGTGACTCCAGCGGAGATAGCTGATGAGATGGAGAAGGAGAGGAGACTGTTTCAGTTGCAAATGTGTGAGGTAAGTCTGCAGATACAATACAATAACTGAACATTACGTTCATTCTAAAGTGTTTAAAAACGAAGCAAACAAACCTCAGAGTATTTAAGTCTCGAGTATAAATAAAACACACCGTTTGTTTAGCTTTTAACCGCTTGCTCCTTATTTGTTTTATGTGGCAGCTTTATTACCTCTAAGTAGTAGTTTATATATGTGCCGAATGAAAAACTACTACTGATTCCATTAATGTAGTTAATCGCATTACCTGCTATTTAAAAGATAGAATGCTTGATTTCTATCAGGGATTAACAAGATGGCCACTGTTTCTCTTAAATTTCGTACCACTATAGGTAATCATGTTTTCTTGATTTACAATATCAAATATGCGCAGAAATGCATTGCTGTCATAGTGTTGAGTGCATACACCGCAATGGCATAGCAAAAACTGAGCTCTGTGCCAGGATGGCTGGCGAAAAAAAATGCAAGTTACTCAGAGTCAATGAGTTAACTTTTCATTAGACGAAATAAACCATGCCTTTTATGATACCGTTGTTCTAGATCTACGTTTATAGCTGTACTATACGATCTTTATCTACTTATGCAAATGCGTCCATCTTTGCAAAGTTTGGAAACATTTCGATGTTAGTCTGTTTTGGACTTATTGATGACTATCTTTTACGTAGGTATAAGGATTATAAATGACCGCGTTACCAGTTTGTTGGGGCCATCTTTCTTACAAATTCCGGAACGAAATATTTCTACATAAGTTCTACATTTGCTTATACTTTTATTACAAAGGAACAACAATTTAAAGCAGTTCCACGAAGTGTGTGGCTGACATTTGGCCGGTCGTCCAGCTTAGCCAAAAGGTGGATAATTAATAATTAGTTGTGGGCAATTTGTGGCTTCATTTCACACGCCCTGGGGGCAGGACCTGTTGGTTGCTTACCACTTTAATAAGCTATTTATACTTATACCGTGCTGTACCTATACCAACGCCTTCTCATTACACTTTGTGAATGATCGCTCTTGGGCCAACGGCTCATAACAAATGGTTGTACTTTGTTAGACAAACTACAAAACGATGAGCGGGCTATACGAGTATGTTCTGCAATTTATGAGCTTTACGTAATATTTCGTTAAATAGATACGCTTATATCAACATTTGTTATACATGATAGATTTATGGAATGTAATGAATTAGCCAATGAGATCCTCCGTGATACTGACAGGATGTTGCTGTTGACACTGGTACTTTGTTAACTGTGTGAATGACCGACATAACCCATGTCCAACATACTTTACGCATTTACTCTCGCCGGGTCCGCTCCGCAGTTACGAATACAACGTTAATTAATGGAACAGATCGCGTGACAGCTGTTAATGAGCGTGCCAGTCACACGTGCACTTATTGGTGATATATTGTATTGCTACGCAAGTATTGCCTTTGATGTTTTAATATAATGAAAATGTTTCAATAGGTTATTGATTTGACCTATTTTATTTATCAGAGCTTTTAACGAAGGTGACGTAATCTTTTTTATAAACTCCGCCAGCTAACAAATTGAGTAGTGCGAGATGAACAATGCTTAGCGTCTTTCAAGTAAAGACAAGTAGGCTTTGTTCGCGTGCAACCAGGAGTAATGACCGAAAGAATAACTGTCGCAGCCGCATCATGTGCAAGCCTTGTGTCCCAGAATGCAATTAACAATGCGTGTGTAACAATATATCTGTCCGTGACAGCTATTTACCTACACAGCGTTACTGCCTCCATACAATAGCTGTAGCAATGGCAGCAATGTGGACACCACTAGTGCCGTTATGCACATAACCTGTGGCTGAGAAAGGTCGTATGTCCATTGGCAATGACACTGCTTTACAGTTACATTAAACGTACGTTGCCAAAATTTCTGACTCTATTGTCCACATAAATAATAAAATTGGAATCGTATTCTATTGTTCAACTTAACACAACTTGGTGGGCGGTATTGTGCCAATTTTTATACATTTTGGTCTTTGTTTTATTTACTTTGTTTAAGACAATGAACATTGAAGAAACCACATCCATGTTCGGGTACAATATCTTCCGAAGACTCTTGTTCCTACAGTAGGTACCTATCGTTATTTGTGGATGGGTGTCTGCCCGCTTATTCTGGGTATTTCAAGGGAGTTTCTATTCATTTTATTATCATTTGCCCCCGTTGGAACAAGTTTTATCTCCTGATAATTGAATCCAGAATATTGAACTATGAGTAATTGCGTTTTAGTTTATACGTGTGGTGTTTGCAGTAATTTGCTATTGTTGTCGATATGATGATAATATTCGCCATTAGCATATACATACAAGTTGGTAATAGCTGAAAATGGAATTTTCCGAATGTTCAATTCTGAAAGACATCGTAACTAGTTGAGATTAAACATGACATATTATTAACGCTACCGAGAATGTATTATCAGGGTGAACCGTTAAAGTTGTCCCTAATGGCAGAGATAGCCAGTAGAGATATTTTCCAATAGTATTTAATAGAGAAAACTTTTATCGGATGAATGATTGTCATGCAATAATCGCCTGCATAAAATTGTATTGATAATGAAATACGTTTAGTTATCAATACAATTTTATCCTTGTTAACGCCGCAGGTAAAAAAGTAATATCAATCCAAAAGCATAGGTTATCTATCATAGTTTAACGGTTTGTAGCCGAATCAACTTTAGAATATGTAGTAGAACAAAACCATGTCCCTTTTAATCCCTTTTATGATATAAAATAGTTGAGTGCCAATCGTGTCTTGCATAACATACGCGTCTCTCTGCGGTGCTCAATGCAATGCCAAATGTCTCTAAATATCTTTAGCTGCGACAAACTTGCCAAATGGCAGCAGACAGAGTTCACGGGCGAATTGCTAAATCACGCCTAGAACAACAGAACAACGAAATTAGGTACTAAACAATTGAAGCAACGTTATCTAGTATCAAGCATTGTTGGCATTTCGCTTCTGTGATGAAACGATCCAAGTACTTTAGAAAGCGAATGCTTACAAATTCTATGAATCTTATGTATTTCTGAAGACTTGTGCTCCTCCATATAACTTCTTGTTTGTACGTTTACGAAGGCACGAAGTTGCACAGGAGACTGGTTTATTTAGTAGCTGGTAAATAACTAAGTTTCTTTGAATCTAAAACGTCATGGAGTGCAATGCACTTCTTCATCATGTTAATTTAGTTGCTATCAGTGAAAGTACTTTTGTCCTTCCTAATATGTCAGATAAGTATCTTCTGCTAGCGTTTTCGCCCGCATCATGAGGAAACTACATTCTGCATCCGGAAAAGCCTATATGTTATTCCGATGTATGAGCTACAAGTTTAATCAAAATCCATTCAGGAGTTTTTGCGCGAAAGAGTTACAAACATAGGTATTAGTAGGAAGAAACGTGCCTATTTTGGTCTCTGTCTGTCTGATTTTTTATTGGTTTAAATATGAACCGATTTTGTCGCTAGCAATGGCGACAGACAGTCGGAGGAAATATGATACTTACAATGCATAAAATCTAGTTAGGATCAGCTAGTTGCTAGTATAATAATATACGATTAAAATGCAATTATTACAGAAGACAGTATTTTTTAACCGACTTCCCAAAAAGGAGGAGGTTTTCAATTCGACCGACTGTTTTTTTTTTTATTAATATCACCGATTACCGAAGATGGCTGGACCTGATATTCAAAATTCTTTTTTGTTTGAAAGGGTGTTCTCTCACAGGTGGTCCATGGTAAAGGAGACCAGGATCTGATGCTGGATCCTGGAGAATTGAGAGAACTCTTCAAATTTCGTTACGCTTTTTTAACCCGACTTCCCAAAAGGAGGAGGTTCTAATTTCGACCAGTATCTTTTTTTTTTTTTGTTTTTTTTTTTTTTTATGTATGTTCACCGATTACTCGAAGAGGCTGGACGATATTCAAAATTCTTTTTTTGGTTTGAAAGGGTGTCTTCACAGGTGGTCCATGTAAGGAGACCAGGATCTGATGATGGGATCCTGGAGAAAATTGAGAGAACTCTCAAATAATCGTACGCTTTTTTACGTCGATGATACTATAACAGTCGGCCCGACTGTCACTGTGGGTGGGTAGGTATAAAAGATATAGTTTTATTTTAGAGCCGGAAAACTGAAAAGCATAAAATAAAAAACTTTTACAAAAAAACAAAACCGACTTCACAAAAAAACACTGAAAGGGATAAAAAAATAAAACTTTTCACATGGCTCTAGAAGTCGGTGGCAAAATAAACACATTCAACAGACCTGCAGACACCGACTTCCAGAGCCATGTGAAAAGTATTATTTTTTTATCCCTTTCAGTGTTTTTTTTACGTCGATGATACTATAACAGTCGGCCCGACTGTCACTGTGGGTGGGTATGGGTATTAAAGATATAGTTTTATTTTAGAGCCGAAAACTGAAAAGCATAAAATAAAAAAACTTTTTACAAAAAAAACAAAACCGACTTCACAAAAAAACACTGAAAGGGATAAAAAAATAAAACTTTTCACATGGCTCTAGAAGTCGGTGGCAAAATAAACACATTCAACAGACCTGCAGACACCGACTTCTAGAGCCATGTGAAAAGTTTTATTTTTTTATCCCTTTCAGTGTTTTTTTGTGAAGTCGGTTTTTAACAAGAATCAAAACAGCTCTCCGATTCTTTAAGGTTTATTTTCCATGCCATTGGATTTTTGCGTTTCGATAACATTGGTTTGTGACGTTGCGAGAGTAATGACCCGTGAAGGGAATCCTAAACTTAAGGAGTAGGGGTACTTTTTATACCGATATCGAGAACTTTATTGAGAGAACTTTATTTTTTTCTTCATTTATATATCCGAATTGCGTCGAAAATAAACTCTTTATGACACACGAAGGTTAGAACATTTAAGGAATAGTTTAGTTTACTCTCCCATTGAACATTTAGTACCTATATTTATTAGTAAAATATTGTAGAAAACTGTCCAGTTTTCATTTCTATAGTTATTCTTCTTGCGATGACAAGTTCGCCAACCCGACTGTGACGTTGCATTCTAAATAGTTTGTTACTTACTTCGTGTCTTTGTGTATTGATTTTCTAGCTTCAGACGACGCTTATAAATAAATCTATGTTTAATTACAACCGACAGTTACGTTTAAATTGTTTATCATAGCGAACCCCAAAGCTTATAATCATTAAAATAATCTATTTGATTACGATAAGCTTCCGAATTAACTTAGTGTAAAGTGCATTGTGGTCCGGTTTGATGTAAGGGATATAATTAAAGATTTTATTAGTTCCTCTACAAAATCTAGTTGTACATTGACTAGATTGGAAATTACATAGTTAGAAGTTTTAAGCAGAAGGCTGTCAAAAGTTTTTTTTTTTAACATTAAAGCTTTATCCGGAATGTCCTATGGAAGTCCAATTTGTTTGTCCTCGACACAAATTTATTTCATTGGTTCGATGTTCTATCACACGAACGTCCGCTCCCTAAAGTGTAGTTAGGTTGTTGCTGGCTAGGGACTTGTTGAGAGCAATATTGAAGTTTCAGCATGGAGGCTGATGAAATGCTGTAATGTTTAATACCTAGACTAAAATTATGAGATTTGAATAATCAAGGCTATGTATAAGTAGCCTTTTGTGGTAAGTGCTAAAAAAGAAACCTAGAAGCCCCGTGGTGGTTGGGTCGGTCGGTGCGGTACCGTGGAGGCGCGCGTCAGGTCGTCGACCGGCCTTGCGCCGCGCAGGGCCGACGAAGCGCTGACCCTCGCTTTGTTCCACGTCGCACTCGGTGCAAATACCGCCTCGGCCACAACATACCCACTGCCCACGCGTTCACCTCTCATATTAACACTCAAGCAATAATAAACACACAAAAACTGTCCACTAGGGCTGTAACCAGCTCTGCAAGACGTACTCATTTATGGTGCATAGTTATACTTATGCTTAAGAATACAATAAAGTCGTCACTGTAGAACCTTCTGCAACATGAAAGTTAAGCCGGCGACAAGCCAAGAAAGTTGTGCAAGGTCGCCTGTTCGCTCGAAGAGCTTTATTATTATTACACAACTCTGCAAGACAAATCTGGATCCACTATATCGCGAATGCGCGTGCGCGTGCGTCATCAAGTGTAATTTTAACTCGCGGAAGGGCACGTAGTAGTATCGGTGCGTTTCCACAGTCCCGGGTACCGCTCGTGTCTGTCTCGCGTCCCATTAGACACGGTCTCTGATGAAGTAATAAGCATGTTCATGCTCGTGCCCACGCGATGTTTTCGGCGTCGGTCAGTCTGCCCAACCAACTGGCTCCATTCCATTTTTGAACGTTGTTGTGACTGGCTCTGTGGAATCATTAGCTGCTGTGTTCAGTGACTGTTGTTGTTGCAGTACCTGATAAAGTTCAACGAAATAAAGACGAAGAAGGGGATCGAGTTGCTTCAACACTTGGTGGAGTATTATCACGCACAGACGAATTATTTTCAAGACGGTCTGAAGACGATTGAACACTTTGGCGTTTACGTCGCAGACCTAAGTGTACAGCTGCAGAAGATCCGACAGCAACAAGACGACGAACGACGGAGGTTGTTAGAGCTCAGAAACATGCTGCGAGCAGCTGCGCCTCAGGACAGAGAGGTAATTCTTTTGAACTATTTCTGCTCGTGTGACTTTTGAGAATCACGATGAATTGCCAGATTTCTGTAGTGTCTATGTATTACTCGCACTGTCCTTCGTTTGTCTGCCAGTACGTCATTTGCGTATGTTCGTATGCAGGTGGTGTCATCGGTCGGTGGCTACTCTCTGCACCAGATGCAAGGCGACAAACAGCACGGGGTCAGCCGGAGTGGCTACTTGCTCAAAAAGTCCGAAGGGAAGGTTCGACGCGTTTGGCAGAAACGACGGTGCCGGGTCACTGCTGAAGGCTTCCTGGACATTTTCCACGCAGACGAGAATAAACCTCCAGCGAGGGTCAACCTCCTTACATGCCAAATTAAAGTTGCCGCTGAAGATAAAAGGGCATTTGATCTAGTCTCATGTGAGTATGAATTATCACTAAGTTAGTTGTGCGAGGATACTGTTATAATAAGTTTCTTTCAAAGTTATACTCTTGATAAAAGTTGATTAGGTAATCTATTCCAGGCGGAGAAGAACTTTTACAAGTTAGTAACAGCAATCTTTTAATTACACGACTGCTGCTGTCTGCTGGACAAATATATTCACCTTCCTTCTTTATTCTTACAGATAACCGAACATACCATTTCCAAGCTGAGGACGAGAACGAACAGCGAGCGTGGACGTCTGTCCTGGTGAACTGCAAGGAGGGAGCTCTGATCCGCGCTTTCCACCAGCAGGCAGACGAGAGCAACGACTCCGGCCACTCGTTGCTGGACCTGCAGCGGTCGATCATACGCGCCGTACGCGCCATGCCCGGGAACCAAGTCTGTGCCGACTGCGGTTCTACTAATGGTATGTTTAAATCTGAAGAATACTCTTAAAGTAAAGACTACATTATCGTGTTAAATGTGCCTCTAGTATTTATTTAAAAGCCAAGTGGAAAAATAGTTGGAATTGGTGGAATTTCCTAAATTGAAAATAAAGAGCCAAGTATGTATTCTCAAATGTTGAACTTTCATAAATGCGGCAAGTCATTCTTATTTGGATACGTAAATGGTGTCGACGAGCGTTGATAAAATTTATTTGTTTTACCATATAACGAAGCGGATAACTAACTAAGCAAATATCGGCATGTGCCAATAACTTAATATACATAATTTGGCCTCACTGTGGTATAGCTGAGATTATATTAGAAACCAGACAAAATTCTATTAGTATAATTTGGTTATATAGGTTATATAACGTGAAGAACTCCGAACATTATCCACAATTCAAATGGATAATTATATTATTTTAGAACAATAATACTGATAGTGACGCTTCCTAACCAAATTGACATTGAATAGATACTCGTAGATGACTTCCTTCCCATGTCGATAGTGTAACCTTCAATTTTATATCATTGAAATTGTATCCATTTCACGGTCAATTTTAATAAGCATATTCTTGAAAACGAGTTCGATCTCTGCACAGACAGTGAGTTAAAAAAAGATATGAGATTCAATCTGCAAAGCATGCTTATTTTGGGACCGAAAAAAAATTCTTACACATAATTTCTTACATTGCAGACCCAACGTGGTTATCAACGAACTTCGGCATCATAGTGTGTATCGAGTGTTCGGGCAGCCACCGGGAGCTGGGCGTGCACATATCGCGGATCCAGTCCCTGACGCTGGACCGCCTCAGCACGTCGCAGCTACTGCTGGCGCGACACATGGGCAACCAGATGTTCAACGAAGTCATGGAGAGCACGCTCGATGAAAGGGATAAGCTGACGCCTGAGAGTTCCATGTAAGATTTGTTGGTTATATTTTTATACAGTTTTCAAAGTGAGAACAAGAAAACGTTATGATGTAGGAATTACATTCAGTACTTAATGTTAGCTATCAAAATTACTACAATTCTGCTCTGAGGACTGAGAACTGGTCAACAATTGCTGTGTCTAAGTTTTGTCACAGAAAAATCTTCATAACAAAATCCTTTGTGATTTTTGTCATTCATGGGTTTTCTTTACAAGTAAAAATGTTTCCAGGGAGGAGCGTCTCCGGTTTATCCGCGAGAAATACGTGTACCGAGCGTTCGCTGCGCAGACGTGTTGCGACGCGGCCGAGCGCCTGTCCGAGGTGGAGCACGCCGTCAACAACGGACACCTACAGAACTTGCTGCAGGCCTACGCTGAGGGTGCAGACCTAGGGGCTGCGCTGCCCTGCTCGGTGAGAACTGTTGCATCGGGCATGTGGTCCGGTGGTGTCTGTTATATACCCTACTCCGTGAAGTAGGACTGATTAAAAAAAAACAAATATTTTTGGAAAAAAAATGGAAATTACACACAATTTCGAGCATAGAGTTTTAAGTATAATTAAAATTTGCTAATTCCAGGATCTCGGCGAAACAGCCCTACACTTAGCGATATCGCGGGAACTGGGTGACGGTTCCTCCTTACACATAGTCGATTTTCTAGTCCAAAACGGTGGTTCCCAGTTGTTAGACAAGCCCAACTCTCAGGGTATGACAGCACTGCACTTGTGTGCTGCCACCGACAGAACTGAACCTATGAAGTTGTTGCTCAAAGCCGGCGCAGACTCCACTATCAAGGACGCTAGTGGCAGGACCGCTTTGCAAATCGCGAGGCAGTATCGACATCTTGGATGCTTAGAATTGGTATGCGTCTTATTTTAAAAGTTCATAAGCCCTCATTTCGTTAGATGAAGATGCTAATTAAAGTTTTGTTTTAGTTGGAAAATGTCGACAAACGAGAGAAGAGTATATTCGAGAACATAAACATAGACTGGAACTTGTCACATGATGATGGCTCAACAGATTTCTCAGACGATGACACTGTGATAGACGAAAGGGTAAGCTATGTAAATTAATTTTCATTCCATTCGCTTTAAAAAAAATAACATAGTAGGTACCTAAGTGGAATCATTCTTGACTTTAATTTTGTTGTTTAAAGCGGCGTCTTTTTAAACAACTGGTTTTAATTACAACATTAGCTGCAAAAAATACAATTTGATTCATATAAAACACTAGCTTCTGCCAGCGACTTCGTTCGCGGACCATGTCGCTTATGCCAGCAACAACGGTCGTCGTCATAATCAAATATCTGAAACGTCTGATGTCGAATTCTAAGAGCCCGGAGAAACAACGGGATGCGCGAGGGCAGACTTTCGTAAAATCCGTTCTTAGATAATGTCTACACACTATAACGGACCTATTTGCTAAATTTCATGTCTCTTACTTCAAAAACATAGGACTTCGATTCAAACTATCAACCCCCATTTTACACCCCCAGGGGCAGATTTTCGTAAAATCCGTTCTTAGATAAGTTCTACACCCTATAACAGACCTATCTGCTAAATTTCATGTCTCTTACTTCAAAAATCATTGAACTTCCATACAAATTACCAAACCCCTTTTTTACCCCTTAGGGGTGGAATTTCAAAAAATCGTTTCTTAGAATATTTTTACACCCTATAAGGAACCTACCTACCAAATTTCATGTTGGTAGGTGTTATAGTTCCTGAGATTTCGTCATTAATCAGTGAGCTTTCATATTTCCGCGGTTTTACTCGCGTCCCATGGGAACGACTTGCCGTACGCGGATAAAATACAGCCTATGTTACCCACCGATAGTGTAGCTTTCCAACAGTGAAAGAATTTTTCAAATCGGTTCAGCCGTTTTTGATTCCATCGCGAACAGACAAACAGACAAACAGACAAACCAACAAACAGACAAAAAAAATAAAAATGATGGATTTGGCTTCAGTAGCATACAAATTATGCATAACACTAATTTTTTCGAAAAAATATTCAATGTAAAGACACAGCTCTGTCTACAATTTTATTATATGTATAGATTGGCATGGTCACTATACAATTTTACATTTAATTTCCAGCAAAACGGCAGCTTAACGCCGGAGAAGAAGTGTCCGCGGTCGCGTCCGCCGTCGTATGCGGGCGGCGCGGCACTGGAGGCGGGGCGCGCGGCGGCCGGCGACTCGCCCGTGCTGCGCTCGCGCTCGTCCACGTGCGACTCGCTGCACCACGCGCCGCCCACGCCCACCACGCTGCCCAGGAAGCCTAACGTCTGTGAGTGCGCTACCCACCCCTAAGCATGTCATACTGGAGGCGGGGCGCGCGGCGGCCGGCGACTCGCCCGAGTTTTTAGTAATAAAGACTTCGTCGACGATGGTGTGGTAGGCTTCTTATGTAACGAGATGCAGCTGACAGTATTTGTCGTAGGAACTGCCTCTGTAATCCCCTGAAACCAACAGTTGATTGTGGGTTAACTCGGGCTTCCCATGCAGCTGTTACTTACAAACGAGCCTCTAAATGATAATAAACGTTTCGTATCCCTAAGATAACATCGGCAGCCTGAAGAAGCGTGCTGCCCCCCTCCCGCCGGCGGTGTCGCTGTCGCAGCCGCCGCATCCGCGCTCCACGCCCTCTCCATCCGCCGACAGCGCACGATCACTGCACGGTATGCATTACTGAAACAAACTACAACTGAACAACCGATTTTTTTTTGTATTTGTGACGTAGCGATTACGCGATTTGGACTATAACAAACGTCCCTGCGCAATTTCAATGTTCAAAAAAGAGGAAAAAAATATTTTTAATTGTTTTGTTAGGGTCTCACAAGACCTGTGTCCAGTAGGCCCGTTTAGGGGCCTGAAATTACATGTACAGTCAACTCCAAAAGTCGCTGTACATATCCAA
Source organism: Heliothis virescens (assembly GCA_002382865.2). Taxonomy (NCBI): domain Eukaryota; kingdom Metazoa; phylum Arthropoda; class Insecta; order Lepidoptera; family Noctuidae; genus Heliothis; species Heliothis virescens. The sequence goes on from NWSH02000517.1 coordinate 11,561,606, forward strand.
AGTGCCAAAACTGCTACACAACGTACGCTCCATAAGTTGGTATACAACATACACTCCAAAACTAGCTATACATTCTAAAAGTTCAAAAGTAGCTAAACACTCAACTGCCAAAATTAGCTACACAACCAAACCGCCATAACTCGCTACACACCCAAGGCGCCAGAAGTCGCTACACAACCAAAACGCCTAAAGTAGATAAACAACAATAAATCGAAATGTGTTGATGCCAGGAGATTAGAGAGCATATTTTTTTTATTCCTACAGACGAGGAAAGGTATGTAAGTTCAAAGTATGAAACTATAAAAATGTATTTTAATTTTACGAGAGCAATTTGAAAAAGGTGATATTTTATTTGTTGAAATATTTTAAAGATTTTACTGTCACATAAGTGGGCAAGGTCTAAAACCATTTTTTCCGTCCGAATCGTTTAAATTGATCCACTCATTTCGAAGATAATTGAGATATTTTATTCTATAAACTTCTA
>NWSH02000517.1:11576944-11608656 GCA_002382865.2 Heliothis virescens
GGGAAATCCTAAAAACTTGGTTGAAGCTGCCTTGTATTTGGCCATTTTTATAATTTTTTAGTACATAAGCCCCCCACTTTTCTGGGTTTCCATCCTCAGATCCTGACCACTACAGCCACTGGTTTGACTCACAGCTTACAGTGTGAATTGAAACACATCAATGGTTATTATCATTGAACTGATCAATGATTGTAAAAGTCTTACGTTTTTCCAAAGAAACTTTACAGTCAGTGGGTATCCTTGAGGGCGGTTAATGGATATCCTATTTTCATCCTATTTTTCCGGATATCTGATTCGTATGCATTGGTCAATATTATTTTTAGACATAGGTATATAAATATTCCAAATAGCAAATTACTTGACATGGGCTATGTCCTTGCTATGTCAATAATAAATGACATAAAACAATACTTAGCAACCATTCGTGCCAGAGCGGTGTCATTCGGACTCGTTCGGGTTACCTTCCCCCCGCAGCCCGTAAGAGATGAATTGTGTGGGTGAGATGTAAGATAATTATGGCGAAAAACGAGCGCTTGAAAAATATTTTTTAGTCGTTATGGAGAAGCGAAATTATGAACAATCTGCTCATTGTTTTTACGTGCCATAAAAATATTTGAGCTTGAGAATAAATAATCTATGACTATTGGTCCATGAGAAGAGTGTTTTCATTAATTTTATGTTATCTTTTTGCTAAGAAAGTTTACGTAAAAATTGGCGTTAAAATGTGCATCTTTCTAAGCTTATAATTTTTAAATTAATAACTATTTCAAGGTCTTATGTACCATCGGGCATAGATTATGATGGGATAAATCCATATTGAGCATAAATTTGGTTACATAATATCCAGTAGCGCTATAATTTGTATGCTCTTTTTGTATGGAAGTTTCACTGGAAGGGGCCGCCTTAAATAGCCGTATCCCTAGTACGAACAGTTCAAATTTAAGTTTCGATATTCATCTTTACTTTATTCATATTTCATTTTACAATTTTGACAGAAAATTCACTAATTTATAACGATTCGCACTATACTAGGGTTGTTGTATGTCATTGTTATAATATTATACACAGTTTTCATACTCAAACATTTTAACCATTCCACATTTGGATAGTAAACTCTGTACACATGTTCTGTCATTGTCGAGATGTTACGATAGTTTCACTATATCGTGTTAGTTACTGCTTTAGCATTGCTACGAATTTATAACACCAATATTGTAAGTTATGCCAATAGACAGTCCGTCCTGACGCGGATCTTTTTTAACTTAAATTTTCGTTAATCGTTTCAATAACTTCTGTAAAATGTATCGTCTTTTTGTAGTTCGAGAACATTGATTGGTACGTGTTGTATGTAAAGGGTCAAAGTCAAGTGCTCACTCTTAAAATAATTCCGAAATATTTCTTAGTAAGTGGAAAAGTCGATGTTGTAAATTGAGTAATTCTACTCGTTCAAATAGAATTTTAACTTTGTAAGCTAGTATATAGATCACAATATAAGATATTCGAACGATTGCTCGCCAGTGAATGTTTCCACTCAATGAGGCGTCGTTTAGTTTTGTCATATGTGATATTTTGGCTTATATTTTATGTACATTTTATTCGAGTCTTAGCTTTGATGTCACACTTATTAAGAAGTTAAACTATTTTTTATTTGGTAAAAGTCATAACGGCAGTTATGTCATAAAAATATTTATACTTGTCAATATATTTTATGAAGCTGATGCTTGGCTCAACAATATTTAAGTTATCCCTCGTTTATAAGCTAAGTAAAACGAAAGTTTCGTAACACCAGTATTTCGCCTCGCGTAAACGAAGCAATAGATATGTGTTTACAGCTCAGTTAGATTTGCCAAATATGTAAATGTGATGAGTAGTGAAGAGATAGGTATATATCCGCGACAAACTATCGGACCAGTGACTGTTTGTTGTCTAGTTTGTTCTAGTAGATGATATTGAGGTGTCTTAGATTGTTGGTGCATGCTGTCTATAGATATCGTGTTCTTACTGCGAGACTATAGGCTGGGAAATTTATTTATACTATATGTGTATAATACTATATGTGTATGATCGTTTAGAAATCAAACGAACCATTCGGTATTTTTAAGCTGATTCATCTGCTGCCAGTTATTCAATATGGACCAAAGAAATTTATAGTTGCTATATACGTGAATATAATGTTCGCCTATGGTCTCCCAAGTGATGATGAACACTGAAAATTGTTGTTACATGTTAAATTTTAACGATTTCCACATTTTAATAGACGAAAGTAACGTAATAATAGCAATAGGAGTTCGCGTTTGTAAGACGAATAAAGTTAATGTAAGAAACAAATGTAATAATTATATTCTTATTAATTTCCCCTTCGTTGCGTTCAAGCAGGTACCATGTATTCATAACTACACATTCCCATATTTATAATCGTAGAGTTTCTGTATATTAAGTTCTTAAATGATCACATATATTCATAGGTAGTAATAGTGATACTGCTAATACCTATATACGATATAGTTACCTTAATACCGCGCGCGTTGCCATACACTAGTATTAACCAACAGTGAGCGAACTACGCATATGTTACATTTGATTACCCATATAATAGCAATAATTTTAGAATTTAAAATCATTTTGTGATCATATCTTTGTGTGCACAGTACCGTGTTTCAATCGCATGATACAAAGTAGGTACCATGATTTTTCATTGTGAAAAATGTGATCATTACAATTGTTGCCATGAATGAATTTCGCATGTAGTATAGCAACACTGCAGTCGTGTAAATAGATATTTTTACCTATTAGTTCGTAAATTTGTGAAAGAATTATAATTTATATTATTTGGATATAATATTTAAGAAATCTGAATACTGTTTTATGTTCTGTCGTCTTATATATGAATTGTATTTATTTAATATATTGTGAAATCTAATTGTGATGAAATATTTTAATGCCATTTTAGCCTGTCACTACGTTACTTATTGAAAGTTATGTAACCAAATGATGCTAATAGCGTGTAAGATGTTTTATTCTTTACGGAGTTGTAGTTGAAATAGTTTTTTCTATTGTGTATTATGTGAACGAAATCTGTATGAATTTATTAATACATCACTTGGATGTCTATTTTGAATTTTATTTTCCTAATGAATAGAACCCGAACTTACTATTTAGAAAGAAACTAAAAACACTAAAACTGATCTTCAGCAATATTTTTAAGATTAAAATTAAAGAGTTTAAAGCAGCATAAATTATAGCAAAATTGCAATACTTATGATGCACCCGCGTCCTGGATAACCTACGTTATTCGGGGGTAGCTTCCCTACAGTGAAAATGTATTTCAAATACATTCCGATCCCTGAGGGTACATACAAACAATCCAAAAATTCTTCCTCTTTAATATATTAAAAGAGCTCGTGACTAAGTCGCGCGGATCGATCGATCATAAAGTTAAGCAACACTTGGCGCGGTCGGTCCGTGGATGGGTGACCATCTTGTCATAACGAGTTCTTCCGTGTTTCGGAAGGCACGATAAATTGGTGGGTCCTAGCTGTCATTTGACCATCTTTGGCGGTCGTTACGGGTAGTCAGAAGCCAAAAAGTCTGACAACCAGTTACCAATGGGTATCGGGTGGCCCGGGTAACTGGGTTGTGGAGGGCAGACAGACAGTCGGTCCGTGTAAAACACTGGTTCTCAGCTGCATCCGGTTAGACTGGAAGCCGATCCCAACATAGTTGGGAAAAGGCTAGGCAGATGATGAGAGACGGAAATATTTTTTATAAAATTATGAACGAAATATTTGTTGTCCATAATGACAGTACTGACATCTGTCACTCCCTCTGCGGGAGTTGTATTTGTTTACAAAATACTCTTGATATCAAAATAAGCAAATTATTACGTAGATTTAAATTTGTAAATATTCATAGGTCATAGTTAACGATAACCTACCTAGCAAAATAGTTACGTAACAATAGTCGTTGAAAATGACAGTCTTCGTCGTGTATTACAAAATATAAATAGATGATATTCATGACAAGCAAAACGTTATAATTTCCAAGATAAGCAGTGAGATAAAAGTCCACAATAAGTATTTTTAGTTAGTTTTTATCCCAGACGGTAGAATACTACATGATGGGCAATCGCAAGAGAGTTTTTGATTTATTAAGGACTATTAATGTTGCGTCGTAAGTACTCACCTTATTTACATTAAAATTTGTAATTAGTTATGAGTGGTATTTTTATTGTTATAAATCTGACTTGTTTTAAAGGTGTCAGTGTCCAGCTCACGGCAATCGAGGCAACATTCAAGTTTCGAATGCTACACCACAGAAAGACTATGCTTTTGAAGTAAGTCTATTTATTATTTTTCTGTAATTTTAGATATATTATTTTTAATTTGGGTAATATGGTTATGGCTATCTTATCAGTTTCAGTGTATTTATGAAGATCAGTTATCTTTTGTTATCATGAAACATAAACTTGTTTTGAGGTAAATATTACTAAATGACCTTTGCCCATTTGGTTGATTACCAGCTGTACCAATAATCTTTTAAATATTTAAATTAAATATAAGTATGTACAATTTTTTTCCTCTATTAGTACATACCAAAGTTTTATTCTGGAAATCTGATTGCTGTCTTGCTTTTATTTCAAAATGGATCAAGGGCAAAAAAAAAATCTAAAGTAGTTTATTTTTATTGAATTGAAAAACTATAAGCTTAAATAATAATAGTAAAATCTTTTGTATGTGTCTCTAGATAAAATGCTCTACAGTACGATATGGCCTTGGAGTGACTCGGGAAGTTGGTCAGGACCTGGCTAACATGAATTCAAAGAATGTCTGTGTGATGACAGACCCTAATGTTGTTAGTTTGAAACCTGTAAAGGCTACACTTGACTCACTCACCAGAAATGGAATAAATTATAAAGTGTTTGATAAAGTCCGAGTCGAGCCTACTGACACAAGGTAGAGTATTTTACAAACTTTTTTCAATTAAACATAAGGGCATATTATTATATAGACTGTTTTGTAAGATTACGTTACATTACTAAACTTAGACAATAGCTTTTTTATTGATTGTTATTTCACCAACAGTTTCAAGGAAGCTATAGCATTTGCGAAGGAGAATGACTTCGACAGTTTTGTGGCAGTCGGCGGCGGTTCCGTGATGGACACATGTAAAGCCGCTAATTTGTACGCGTCAGACCCCGACGCTGACTTCCTGGACTATGTTAACGCACCGGTGGGCAAGGGAAAGCCTGTGAACGTACAATTGAAACCTATGATAGCCAGTGAGTAAATTGATTCAAGTTTTGGATTTTCATTGGGTCAGTTTAGCTCTCCAACCTGCCTTTTCATTTATTTATTTATTTTCCTCTCTTACACTATCCTTACAGATTACATCCACTTCATGCTTATTTCAGCTGCATTCATTAGACTTGTACAAAACAATAAAAACTCTCTTTATCAGTTCCAACGACGAGCGGCACTGGTAGCGAGACGACTGGCGTCAGTATCTTCGACTACGAGTCGATTCACGCCAAGACTGGCATCTCACACAGCGCTTTACGACCCATGCTGGCCATGATCGACCCTCTGCACACACTTACCATGCCTGAGAAGGTAAACCAACATGAAATTATTATCTTAGGAGACAGGTCATAAGAGACCCCTTCTAGAACTGAAAAATAAGGCAGTAGATGCTATACGATGTGTTACCGTATCCATTTCACTGTTGCAACTTTGCTTCTGCCCTCACTCTCTCCATGAGAAGTTTGCTCTGCTTATTCTAACAAAGTGATAACTAGAACCTTTTACGTTGGCACTTTATAAGGAATTATATTCTCATCCTATAGGTGTCGAACTACTCTGGTTTCGACATATTCTGCCACGCGCTGGAGAGTTTCACGGCGGTTCCATACGGTGAGAGAGGACCAGCTCCGCCTAATCCGGCGCTCCGGCCGACATACCAGGGAAGCAACCCGATATCTGATGTTTGGGCTAGATTCTGTTTACAGGTAAATAGTCTATCCATATTTTGTTCTTTAAAACAATAATAAAAGAAAGTTGAATGAAATAAATAAATAAGCCTTTGTTGCATAACGCCAAACTCTAGATACATATTTTTTAACATTATGTTGTTATTGTGGTCTCAGCCTATCGGGCCCATTCTTAAGTAGTCCCAGACATCCTTCACATAATTACGATAAAATGATTTAAAGCGATTTGGTTTCATAGTGAAGAATAGGTCTTGATGCAAATAAAGCCCATTGACGATGTAATATGCCTGCTTCATCAATACAGCGTATGTTTGCTCTCTTTGACCAATAGCGTAGTATGGGATAAACCGATACAGATAACTCAATCATTTCAAACTGAAATTAATTCCAGTACCTACACCAACTGGAATTCAGTTGCCTAGAATTTTCGCCTAATAAACTAGTAAATAGTTATATCATGAGTGCTAATAGCCTAACAATTTAAAAGTTTTTCCTTCCTCAAGACAAAGGTATAAACCATAAGAATTACAACGGCATTACGCACTTCAAAAATGTTTGTTAGCAAAGTTGCTGAAAGATAAATCAGAAAGAGAATGATTCACGAGTCGAATATTTTCCTGAGTTGGTTCGCGATGTGATAATTAACTAAACCGGTTACAAATCGATTGACGTAACATTCGTCTTATATAGATCTGGTACAAACATTACCAAATAGAGGATTTGATTTCATAGCTATTAATTTGTGGTGTCTGACAGTTTATTTAATTATTCAATGCCATTGCATATTTGATGAGCATACCAAGTCGGTGGTATGTACATACTTACGATGGCATGGCATTGGCATGTAGGTAGTAAACTTTATGAGCAAGATCTGCATACGTATTGCTTTTGGCATACCTGATTATGGTTGCAAGATCAATCAAACAGATATATCAATACCCCGAAATTATTTATTGTGTCCGCTTGTGGTTTCGTCCGTATCAGACGACTATTGTCGATTACATGAATGGAGAAAGATGTCGCTGGAATCAGTTGGACATATTATGTCTGTCCTATTATGGAGGAGTTGCTTTAATTTTCTTCGTGTTGTTGTAACAGTTCAAGGAGGACCAAAACAATATAAATCTTTAACGATTTCCATATTCTTACTATATGGTGAATTCTCAGACCCTGCAAAAATACTTCGCTCGTTCGGTATACAACCCTGATGACTTGGAAGCGCGGTCATGCATGCACCTGGCAGCTACAATGGCTGGCGTGGGCATCGGGAATGCTGGAGTACATCTATGCCATGGACTCGCTTACCCCATCGCTGGAAACGTCAAGTCGTTCGTGCCCAATGATTATGGGTATGTGAATTATATAGCTCAGTAATGTAATAATAATTGCGCCAGTCCTTCTATGATGAAATTTGCTGAATTGAAATCAATAACAAACGGCAAATTCATGGTAATTTAACATAATTACAAAAGGAAAAGCTGTTGTTTATTACCAATTGAGTTATGCGGGAGGTACATTTGCGATTCTTACAATAGGTAGATGTTTTACCTAATTCACTCACAAAGTGATTCCACGTTGTGGTTGAATATTGTATTAATTTATTGGAAATATTTAAATATTTTATAAAGTCTATTGCGCGATTTCGGATTTTTGGAATTAAATATTAATTAACATTCAATTTTCCGCTTAAGGTCCTTCAACATAATGTATGATGCATCGCGCAATGAATTTATGATTACCTATCTACATTGTTTAAATCCCGTAAGTGTTTTTGATTGGCGTCTCTATAGTTGCGCAAATAACTTTTTACGACCACTATAGCTTAATAAAACTGTATCCATGACCTACAGATTGCAACATGCTTAGCAATAAACAAAAAAGATTTAATAATCAGATGTTTACAGTTGTTCACGTCAGTTGGTCAATTGTGAGCGGAAAGTAATATGTTGATTCAGCGTCGGGACAATAGCTAGTCGCCTTGTTTCAGCAGCACTATTGAAATGGTCCAAATCTTATAGCTCAGACGATAAAAGGATAACTTTATTATTCCACCACACAGTGCATCAAAAGACCCATTTTTCGGACATGGTCTTTTGATTTGAAAATGATTGATACATTTCAAGGGTTTAAAGTACCATGTCTATCAGTTTATCCGAAAATGAGTCTTTTAAAACACTGTGTACCCTTTAATCTTGTATTACGCTCAGAAGCTCAGTGATTGAAATCCAAGTATAAACCTTATCAAACCGCACAAACGTTTCTAAAAAGTTTTTACTCAACTTGATACTTGCCCCTGCAGTTCAGAACCAATCATCCCCCATGGTCTATCGGTGGTGATGACAGCACCCGCTGTGTTCCGTTTCACGGGCCCCAGCGATCCGGCCAAGCACTTGGAAGCAGCCAGTATTCTTGGTACCGATGTCTCCAATACAAAGGCGGCTGATGCCGGCCAAGTGTTAGCTGATACCATCCTCAAGTACATGGACACTATGAAGATTGAAAATGGACTGAGTACTCTTGGGTATAACAGTGATGATATACCTGATTTGGTCAAAGGAGCATTGCCGCAGGTAATTTTGACATTTGTATTTTTTAAAGTAATTTTTTAAGGTTCGATTGTTGGAATTTTACTGAAGAGTGGCTCTCACAATGAGATTATCTGGAAATCATTGATAAAATGATAAAATGAAAATAATTCGAGAAGAAACAATGAAAACTCACTTCTATAAAAATCGTGTTGAGTCACGTATAAATAGTACTTGTAAAGTTTTTATTTATTAGGGGTTTTGATTATATTTTTATTAAACTGACTGTAAGCGATAACGACTATGATATATTCAGAGTATCATCACAAATTTAACTGCACTGCACGGACGGATATTTGTGGTACCTACTTGTAATGTATGCTAGAATTAACTCTATAACTCTAAATACTAATATTTATTGCTCTCGGTTTTTGAATAGGTTGTATTTTTTTCAGAAACGCCTGTTGAGTTTGACGCCTCTGTCTCAGACTGAAGAAGACTTATCCAAACTGCTAGAGGATTCACTCACTATTTATTGAACACGTGCCATGATTTGCAGCCTTACACTATGCTCATATTTGTAAATAGATGCAAAGGTTTCAGATATTTTGTAAATCATATACTTTGTTATATTATATGTATAAAAGGTTAGAAGAAAATGTTGTGATAATATATTTTTAATAAATTGTTACTTCCTATATTTCGTATCGTTTTATTTTCTCCCTATTCTTGCGTTAGTTAAGTTCTTGTTTGTTGTTGTAATTAGGGCATCATTGTCGGCAATTAAACAAGAATATTAGTGTTTAATTTTTAATAATTTTAAGTACAAGATATACCTATCAACTAGTTTGTATAATATATAATATGTATAATCTTAAATTAATTTGTTGTAATTTGACTTCTTTTGTTACGTTAATATTCAGAAAGCGCTAGATTCATAACATTGTCGCGATTGTTCGAGTGATCGTAAAGGCACTGTACTAAGAAATGTTTGTTAGATATGTATTCGGCTGTGACTAGCGCTTACAACTATCACTTAATGCTTATGTAAGAGTTAACGCAGTTGTTAGTAAAGAGTTTTAACTCTGACATATGTACGTTTGTTCTGTGCCTCACACGGCCTCGGGCACGATGTTGCTGTGGTGGAACGGACTGCTCTCGTACGACATGTTGGAGGCGTTCACCGTGACGCTGTGCAGCGGCGTGTAGCGGCTGAGCTTGGGCGTGGCCGGGCTGGCCAGGTCCTCCGTCAGCTGCTGGTACACCAGCCCGCAGTCCTTCTTCGTGCGCCCGGCCTGACTCATGGCGGCGATTATGGCACTGTTGTATCTAACTTGCTGGTTCCTCTTGTTGCATGACATCACCACCTTGCCGATGACGATGAGAAGCAGGAGGGCGCCTAAAATGGCGATCGAAATTGGCCACAAGTAACCGTAGCGGCCATGTTCCTCCTCCACTGTTGCCGCTTGCAAGTACAGTGTCTTTGTTGTTTCTTCATCACTGTTATCGTCTTCAAGTAATTGAATATTAATGTTAACACCGTTGACAGGTGCGGGTGTACTGGTACTGAGATGAACGGTGGTGTCATTGTTCTTCTCAATGAGCTTAACTTTGAGGTCGACGTCCTCATCGTCTCCGTCGTAGTCTTCGCTGGCGTCGTCCTCGTCTTCGTCCTCGTCCTCGTCGTCAGCCGCGTCGTCATCATCTTCATCATCCTTACCTTCATCATCAATCATGTCATTATCTAAAAGAGCGTCCTTTGGAGTGTCCACTTTGCCGTCATCTAATGTTTCCTTAAGATCAAAATTGCCTTCTTCTTCGGGGTTAATTGTGTCCCAAATCTCTTCATCAGAGATTGGCGGCAGGGGTTCTACAGCGTGTACAACAGCTGTACCGCAAGTCTTGCGAGTGAGGAACTCCCAGCTGTAAGTGCCGACGTCTTCGTCCTTAGAGTCCTTTGCGAGGTTAGCGATGTTGCCGCTTCCACTGGAATTAGGCGACACTTTCTTGTTGCTCAACCAAGTCATAAGATTCTCAAAGTCCCGGCTGCACGCAAGAGGATTGTTGCTGATATCTAATGCATTAAGTTTGTTCAAATGATCGAGTTCGGTCTGTTTAATTTCAGTAATGTGGTTGTGCGAAACGTTAAGGAATGTCAAATTGCTAAGAAGCGTTGGCGAGCGATTTTTGTCTGCCTTCCATAGTGAGGTCAATTCAGCGTGGCTCATGTCCAGGTATGTAATCAATGGAGTGTGAACGAACACTTCTGCGTTTAGTACTTTCAACGGATTGCCTTGGAGGTATAATTTACCCAATTCCTTGTTTTTCTCAAATACTTTCGGTTCCAAAGTTGTGAGCTGATTGTACGAGAGGTTGATCTCGACTAGTTTGGGGCACATTGTGAAAACTTTAGTTCCAATGGTTTTGATTTCGTTGTTAGACAAATTAACCACAGACAAGGCAGAGAAAGTCCTTAAAGAATTGTCGTAAATTTCCTGAAGGCCACAGTGTGACGCGTCGAACAAGTAAATATTAAACTGATCAACAGAGCATTCGAATCCTTCAGCAGGTAAGTGTTTCAGTTTGGGATTGTTAGAGATTTTGAAGATATCTAGTTCAATATTTTCTTTGATGAGAATATTAGAAATGAAATCCAGATCGTTATAGGAAAGGTCAAGATAGTTAAGTTCTACAAGTTTATGGAATGCTTGGTTGTGGATCTTTTCAATGTTGTTGCCGCTGAGATTGAGATTGGCAATGTAAGTCATACCGTTGAACATAGAAGGACCAACGAATCTAATGTTAGTTTGTCCAGCGTTAAGAGTAAGCAAGTCGGAGATCTGTAGTCCGTATACGGTATCCACAGGGTTCTTTGAGATGTGAAGCGTGGCGAGCTCGTTATTTTCCGAGAAGATATCATCGGGCAACGATTTAATGTCATTATCACTGAGGTCTAGCTCCTCCAAGTCCAATAACTTTTTGAAAGTGTTAGGATCCATGTTAGACAAGTTGTTTCCAGCCAAGTTCAGGTACATCACACCGGGCATGTTTGTGAATGTGTTCGCGGCGATGTATTTCATGTTACAGTATGAGATATCAAGTTCTTGAATTGATGACGTATTTAAGAAATAATCTTGCGAGTCCGCTGCAGGGAATTTAAGAGGATTATTCGAGAGTGTAAGCAGTACCAGCTTTTTGTTGTGTGAGAACGTTTCTGGGTGCAAAACCTTGAGTTTATCATTTGATAAATTAACGGCATACAGATTAGGAAGGCCGTGGAATGCATTAGGTCCGACAAAATCGATCGAGCTGTTGACAATCTTCACAGTTGTAATCTGGTGGAGACCAAGTTTCTTGAAGATGAAGTCCGTCAACTGAATAGGGAACCTCGGGTCAGCGTTTTCAATGACAAGGTCGGTGATGTCATCGCCGAACTTCTGTGTGCCGATTTCAAGACGATCGCACTTGGCTGTTCTGTATCCTTGAGATACAGTGCATATGCAGTCCCTTGGGCACGGTCTGTTCTCATTGTAGAGGACTTCCTGGTCGTCAGCCGTGTCGAACTCGTCGTACTGGAACAGGAAGTTGTCCGCGTCTTCCTTCTTCTTGCTGTCGGCGACCTTGTTGACTGGCTCGCTGAGCGCCAGCGCGCACACTGCCAGGAGCAGAATCAACTCCCGGGACCTCGCCCCCATCTCGTAGCGAACTCTGGAAACAATACAAACGTCACATTATAACCTAGGCCGAATCAAATATTACATCAATTATGACATTTTTCAACACACACGAGGTGGGTCACGTTTACAAATAACAGTAGTGGGGAACAATGGTTTCAACAACTTCTTTTTGTAAATGAGTTTTTGGCAAGCTAACAATACGGTAACATAACGTTGTTTCACCCAGAACAATGAAAAACAACATTCGCAAATAGTCATTTTGGCTTTTCTTTATGCTAACAGATACACGTGTGTGTGTATTCATCTAAACACCTCATAATGTATGTATGTACCTACGTGGTATGTTTTGTTATACATATATAATTAAATGCTTTTTATTGAGCTCGCCCGCGCCCTGCTACTTCGATATCACATTCCTGCATGTAGGTATCTCGATAGTTGTGTACCCACACAGCACATGGATCACAGATGTTGCAGCTTTGTTCCAGTGAAATCTTATCTGCGCTTTGTCCATCTGTGCGCGTGTATCGTGACTTTTTGAATGTGTGTGTGACGCACACGATTATAGTGAAAAGGGATATTTTATCAGCTTATTTTGTTTTGATTAAAAGCTTATTGAAGGATACAGTTACTTTACACAGTTTTCTTTTCTGGCTTCATGATAAAAGGTATCAAGGAGATAATATTAAGTAATTATGATTTGGATACCGAGCAATGGGTACCTACTTATACGTTTACAAAGAGAACCTACTATGTAATTTGAAAATACCGGAACCTATATTGATATAAATAAGATATCTTATAACGACATAAGTATTTATTTCTTAATTTATCCACAATGTTATTTTGTTACATTTCGCATCCTAAACATAAAATAAAATGTTATTAAAGCTAAAAACAAATATTCCGACCATGTTTTTTTACATCTACGACTGTATAAATTAATAATAAATATCAACAACTCACATTTAGCTTTAAGCACCAAGTGGTCCGAATCTCGTTTATATCAATAGATATTAATGCATATAACTAGACAAGTTTTGCACTAGTTTATTGTAGAAAGTCGCACTTTCACATCAACCACAACACAATAAGCCACGGCGCACAATAACGTACCAAATTATATTGACTGTTTATCCGCTCACTGTATGCAAGGAATATATTTGTCGTGAGAGACTTAAATGACACGAAAGGTTAAACGAATGCCAAATGTTTGGATACGTGCAGAGCGGCGCACGATCGCCAACCGACTAACTACGATATATATTTTATTTCGCGACACCACAATTCGGAATTTTGGGGCGATGACGATGATTCACGAATCGCTAAAACATTAATTTGATGTTTGTTTACAAGCCGAGGTCACGGCGATCGTAAGGTGGCGCGTCGATAGTCTAGCCGCTAGCGTCACATTCCTAGCATCCTAATGTGCTGAAAACAGTATTATTGGCTATCTTATCAGTTGATACGGTATGCCTATAGGTACGTGAGCACAGGTCACTGATTTTTACCTTTAGTGTGTGAGGTGAACGGTACCCATTGTTGGCACTATCAAGTTGACGCAACCGCATCTCAGTCTCCCTGATAAGTGATAAGATAATGAACAAGCTCTCCGAAACACAAAGACGACATTAAAACTGATGTTTTTGTGTGTATGTTTGTGTCGTTTGGCAAACGAGTTGAATGTTTTCTTCTTGTTTTCCCACAGTTTTTAGGTGGAAAACAGACTTTTTTAATCAACTGATCTACTAATTTTCACTTTCCTGCGATAACTCATTAGGTATGACACTCCTATAACCAAGCTTTCTGGTGTAAAAAAATGACTGGAGTTTTTGATTATACATATTTCACTTTCATTGAAACACACGTTTGAAAAGCTTTATTAGTTTACGGATTTTCATCTGAACAGATGATGATGATGAAGATATTCTATATTTTACTACGGAACATGATACCTAGTTATTAAACCACAAAACTAAGGTAGATATAAATTGTTATTGGAAACTCTTCCCCTTTGTTATTAAGAAGTCATTGATTTGCATATTTCAAGGCAAAGGCGAAACCAGAATAGGCTACATACAAGTAATGAAGATATTGTTGTTATTAAGTTAGGGCAAACTTTTATTGAAGGACATGGTCAACCAACTATTTGATTCATGGGTAGGGCTGGATACTTTCTACTAATTTTATAATTTTTTGCTTAGTCAGACACATTCTAGTGAAAAACATTAGTTACATTGCTTTTATAATATTTTCAATTAATAACCTAATGAAATATGAACCTAAGTATATACTTTAGTAAACTATGTATTGTACAAAAATATTCCGCATTCACTTTGATCTCACACAAGAGGCAGATAAGTTAAACTGATCAGATAAGCATGATCTTCAAAACAATAGATGATAGACAGACACCACTCCAATCAAGTGTGTTGTCTAGAATCTAGATCATGATGCCTTTCAGATGATCTGAAATAAGCTAATTTCAAACAAGGAAAACTATAAAGTAAGTAGTGCTGTCCTACTTCGTAAAAAATTAAAACTTTAACATTCCTGTTAAAGAACCCTTTAATCTTCATTCTACATGGTTGTTTAAGAGCTTTATAATTTCAAAAGAGTCTGCGAACGGAAAATATGCCCATATTTTCATTTCTTAGACTATTAATATCTTCATCTTCAAAACACACATATACGCGACTATTAGAAGTCTACATACTGCTTTGTTAATTCAAAGTCAGTCTTGAGATTGTGTCATTATTCACTAGATTTGCTAGGTATTTCATAAGAGGCCGTAATTAACAACAGTCTGCAAATATATCTATATCTCTTCTATTATAATATAAAGCTAAAGAGTTATCTCAGGAAGCTGGGTGAACCAGTAGACCAGAAGGGTCTATTTGTGAAAAGGGAAAATTTCAAAATTCTACACACACCTACATCTCTTTCTCGCTTTCTAAGGCTATCTAATGGTCCTAAAGGATGTTGTGTTACTTGCTACAAAAATTTTGCAGGACTTTTGAAAGCTCACGGATTCTGGTCTCTTGCGGGCTTGCGGCATCCTTACACACGAGTAATACACGTATAATTATTGTGTAACTAAAAAGGTGTATTAAGCAATACATTTGCTCTTATTGAGACAAGTAATTAATACTTAGATAGTTCAGTCTACATTATTGATGACATTCATCATTAAAATAAGTAATAAAATAAATTAAAAGATCAATTATGTTGTCAATTGTTGCAAAGATAAAAGGAAGCAAGAAGTGTGGAGTAAAAAATATATAAGTACGAGATGTTAATTGGATTGTGAATGACAACTGCAAAATAATTATTTTTAAACAATGACGGTTAATCCACTGCGTTATCTGTCGATGCAGATGTCAGATGCAGCGGTCACGTTTGCGGTAAATCCGGGCTCGCTCTAACTACGTCATGAAAGGGACTTACATTCAACTGAAAAAAAATCTGACATAATGCAAAGTATGTAATTACGTTAGTCTAGCAAACGTCACAGACTTTCGTCATTCACATAACTTGGAGGTCACGCAATGTCCATTCAACGCGTCGTGGATACGGAGACGGATATTTATTGAGTCCATCCCTAACATTAATCATTAATGCGCATTTGCATGGGCCAAGCTGGCTTTACGAACAATGTCGAATAACGATACCGAAAGCGACTTGAACGCATCGTTGCATATTAAATATACGCAGTTAGATGAATGATTTAGTTAGCATACAATCGCCGCCGGGGGCCGCCCTCGCGTACTGACGCGATGGCGCGTGCAAAAATGCATGTGCCTTGCCTGACAGACTGACATTATTATAATAATCCTGACCTAAATTATTTATGACGTCACCTATCTTGTTGTGGCAAGAATTCTGCAAAGCAAGTGGTCTTCGGATTTCCCCATTGGAGATAAAGACGTAGGTTGTCCCGGATTTTCTAAACGTAAATATGTAATTTTTCGCAATTATCTATGATTTATCATTTTCCGTGGACATTCTCGCGGACTTTTAGCTCTTTTACTTTGTAAAACACATATAACTTACTAGATTATCCTGTCTACAATAGCGTACTTGCCATCAGTCTAGATTAGATACTACGGCGAAAGCTTGAAGCAAATATCACAACAATTTTCAGCTTATTCTGTATAATTCCTATTCACCTGGTGGCCAGGTCAGACATGATTTACTGACAAACGAACAGTATGAATTGTCTGGATAAGCATTACAACGTCTACAATATTTTCTGGGGTTAACTTCTACCTAATTCATGTGTTCTTTAAAATGAAGATAGGTAAGTAAGGTATCACATTTCATCAGATTATTTTCTCAGTAACCATTTGTCGTCATCGTGACGCAATACCGTTTAAAGTAGTGGGTGATTTATGAAAAAAACCCCTTAGATATAATCATATGTGTAACTTATTCAAAAACCAGATTGTATTCTCGGAGACTGGTTGTATTCTTGTTTGGTTTTTTGATCTCTGTTATTTCCAGGTAAAATAAAACAGCTAGATTTTTGTTAACGATCGGAGAACATAAAGACTTGTCTACTTTTGTGAAAGTATTATCTTTTTTCTAAAATACACATCCGTATTGCCATGCCGGGACGGGGTATTTTCCCGGATGATCATCGCTTAGTTTTAATATTATTTCTTTTCATAAATATCGGATTTGCAAGAAACTAGTGACCTTTTCCACGAAGCCAAAAATATCAAGAACAAAATATCGGCAGGAAAATCATAAAATAATACTGAGTACGGAAATATAAATAAATAATTCATGTGAAGTGTTACGTGACAGATAAAATTTTCCCCTCAGCATATCTGTGGCAGGGCACTTATGCACAGCTCTGCAGAATATCCTATTACAGTGTCCTACGCAATAAATGTGTTCACTAGCGATGACAATCTGTATTTCTACGTTGTCTATTTCCTCGTATGAGGTATTTTGCAAATAAAATAGAATTTTCCTTACTACGTCAGAGTCTAAAATAGTGTTGTCCTTTGAAGTCCGGCTTGTTTTAATGTTGTTGTTTTGAATATCTATATGGAATTAGATTGACAGCCATTAGTTAGTACTTAATTCATTCAATACAAAGGTAATGTCAGCAATACTAACGGACAAAACCGAGGAACTTCTAGAATGGTTAATCACTAATACCCAACCAAGTAAACACGCGATGGTGTCGCTAACGAAGCGAATATTTTGCTTTCAATCGGGTACAAATCCAGACTCCCTGTTGCTACTGGGAAATGGTTCAATAGAACCTTATTTACCCCATGCCGAGTAGAAGCATTTAGGTTTACTATACATTATGTAGTAGCCGTGACTTGTTGACTTTCTGTGCTGTCCGCAGTGTAGTTCAAGCGGAAAATTCTAGCATTTATTTTATTTTCATTTGTGGTGCTTTACCTATAGCATGTGCATTATTGTGCATACCTAAATATTCCTAGAATTGTATTTTTATGTTCCTATGCGTGTCCTACGTGTTTTGCAAGATCACTGATTTATTAATTGTTAAAAAAAATAAGATGTAAGTATTATAAAATTAATATATATGTAGGTATGTACCTAATTTATGATATTTTCTGAGAAACACGATGTAACTTCCAACAAATATAATAAATATTATGTGTGTCTATGTATATCACTAAATTGACGTAACACATTATGCAAATTAATTTGATATAATCAGTTCATACGTATGTTATTAAATATTGTTTGCGTTAGTCGGTTAATCGTGCTGAATATTCGAATTATCTTAATAGCTAATAAATATAGTTGTCATAACAAATATTCTTAGTTAAAGCAATATATTTAATTAGTGTTGTTTATTATAATTACTCGTTTGTCTCGGTTTTCCCTTTATTTTACGTAAGTTTAACGCTTGGAACTGAAACCAAAATTATTAGTAATAAACGAACCATTCACTGTTCTCTTTATTACCTCTTGCGTTAGACCACTGACTGAATCTATTTCATGACCTAATAAATAAACACGTACCTACCTATGGCCTCGTTCAGCTATCCAAGCACTCGTCAATTAAAATCTGTAACAAAGACAAATGAACATTAGTGTCATGTCACTGAGTTTTTTGTAAAATAATAATTAAGGAGATACGTTTTAATGGGGCGGGTATGTTTACAGCAGCGTCTAGGATACATTTTTCGTATCCAGTATTACATTATTTGCTCTTTGCATCGTGATCAAAAGCAAATAAAGAACACTTGCATATGGGTCAATTGTTGCCAGTTACAAAAATAAAATACAAATTAAGAATGAATGAAACAGATGGCAAGGGTCACTGGCCACATGCTGAACATCGGCCAGCGTACCGATTATTATATCGATTCATATATCGATAATCGACTACGTGCACTTAAATTATATCGATGCCTCGATACTCGAGCACAGGATAGGCGTGGCTACTCGAGTCACAAGTACTTAGACTTGTTCTAGCTTAGCCGGACTGCATCGTGTTCTAACTTGAGGAAGAAATATGAAACGAAATTTCATTGCACATTCATTGGGTTATTTTCATGCGGGTGTAATTATACATTGCTCTATGAAGTCTGAGTGGAAAATACGTTCTGTGTCTAGTTACGGTACGATATTTTGAATTTAATTATGTGGTGTCAGGGAGGTAATCATTTTCTAAAAGAAAATAACTCTGCAGCTTTGTTTGCTATCCCATGAGGACAATTTTACAGATTTAACCTGCCAGCATTATGTTTTGTTTAAATATTGATGAAGGAAAAATGTTCTGAAGGTATTAAGGAAGGAAGTACCTTCAGGTGAATCTTGAGATCTTTCCCAGTACCTTAAAGCCTTTTAACCTCGTTACTAGTAATGGTTGGAAACTTTGTAGTGTACTTTATTATGTACCTATTATTGTTTGGTAGAAAGAAGTCGCTAAAGAATCATGATTATGTGAAATGTGTCTCAAAGTCTCAAAGTCTCTTGTACTTAAAACAACGTTTGAAACTACAAAAAGTTAATTGGTCTGACGTTATCCGAGCCGGTAGTAAGTCATCAAGTCAATAATTTGGCGAAGACCACAACGATCATTTACCGATTAATCGAGTCAGTAGGAGACGTCACATCACATGCTACTGTTATTAGCTAAGCCTGCGCCAGTCTGCGTTCGCCTTGAATGCTGAATAAGGTCGTTAAATGTTACCGCGACAGGAATTATAATGCACGCCTTTGCCTACCGTTAATATTCTACCAAAATGGCCACCTTACTTAGTCGATTCTGATTGCAGATAATATAATCGACTACGTTAGGCGCTCGTTAAATTGTCACAGCAGCCGAAGTATTACGTAATTCATAGATTTATTGCTCTCAAGAGTATTTATTTAGCTACTGATTTTATTGTTGATTTATGAGATATATTGTTAGGTACCTATATGGCGCAAGATAACACGTCACGTCACACGTTATAAATTATGTTTATACCTACCAATTTATTGTTTATAAATGTCTTTAGCTTCTGAACGGCGTGAGATATAAATTACATGCAAAAGTAACTCAAATTACTACAGGCCATAAAAAAATGAAAAGTTGGAACATAAAAGCATGGATACTCTTGCCCTTATAGTTTGCTGTCAACTGTAAGTAAGTTCAAATCTAGGCTTCCATCCACAACATTTTGACTAAGATGCTATTCAGTAATCTAATTGAAACGACTGGTTCCAAATAGCCTCGTATCCTCTATTTTATAAATCGACATTACAGTGAAACCGATAGAAGATCATTAAATTAAATGAAGCTTACGTCCGTAGTCTGCTCGCTGTGCCTAACCATAAGCCTTACGCGTACTATTTTGATTCGTTTCCAATATGGCGCTGTGGCCTAGTCTCACAGACCAAAAAGGCTTTGCTTATTATACGTCCAGACAGCTAACATCGCCTTAAAGCTTAGTTTTTATAACTCTGACGACCCATAAAGAAAGTTAGATGGCTTTGTTTGAAAACTAAACGGCGACAGTTAAAAAGGTTCTAAGTATATTTCAAGCAAGGTTTTATTCTTTGTGACATTGCGTTTTATCACTTGTTAATATAAATTAAGGAAATGACAGAAACAAGGCAGTTGAAGTGACAAAGCAAGAAAAAAATACGTGCATTGTTGAAGTAAATAAGTACGGTTTTTATCATTCAAGTCGTTGTAGCAGTTAATTGGACGAATTTCGTCTATTATGTTGTTTATTTTTATTACAATTCAAGAAATACTCCAGTTTAAACTTTAACAATACAGGGCCGCAAAAAAAAAGTATTTTCCCGATCGTTTCTTTTCTATACACTCACAGCTAGAAAGAGATTTTATGTATACTGTCTTTATACAGCTATGAAACAGAAAGAATGTTTCAGAAACATGTAAGTCACCATTCAATTTAGGCATTCAAAAAAAGAAACACCAAAGTTGACTCACAGGCTCACAGGCCGAATATCGTGCCTTATCGCTACATGCAAACCTACATTTTCAATTTGTCAAAACATGGGTTTTGTATGTGACAAAATACCTTAGCTACTGAAATGTATTCTATTGTTATTTATATTTGGAATGCTTTTTATCAGACATGTGTTTGTACACCAGCTGACGGCAGCCATTTTAAGTCCACCTGCCGCGAACATTAATACGAACCTTGAAAACTTTGGCATCATTAATTTATTAATTTCCATAACCAAGTCATAGCCCTTAAAATACCTCGATAAAGAACATTAACGCATACTAATCGATCTAAAAGTAAGCTAAAAACTTTATTGAGTTAATTAGCTTTTATTAACTGTAAACGTAAACTAATGTGGTACGTATGGGGTGCGGAAGAGAGAAGGACCGACGCTGAGATTATGAAAATGCATTGCTGTAAAACAAAGACAGTACTTAGATATTGACAAATCGGTAAATTATCGAGAGCATCGGATAGCAAGGCAAAAAATACATTTAATTCGAAAATACCTTTTCAAAATACTGATTTACTTATAAAAGTACGAATATTCGTTATCCATCTGTCGACGAGGCACTTTTGATCCCACCTGTGTACCTAAGCCTTGTTTGGCTAAACGTAACATAATAGAGTGGTTTTTCGACATGATCACATTACATTGGCGGCCAGGTGGCAGCCTTTAATATATTATTACCTAAATAAATGCTAATGAATGTAATGTCGGCTTGTTTGTCGTTCGCGGTTTGTTCTGCGACAGACAAACGCAGACCTTGTTTTCACGGTCTCGTCTCGCTGTTATTCCTTGAGTATTGTAAATTTTTGCACGTATTTGTAATATATACTGTTATTTAGGCCATATAAAGATGTTGTATCTGCATAATAGTCACTTAAAAAGTGCCTGTTTACATTTTTTGCAGTTAGATAACTTTGAACAATTGTCAGGCACCTTGAGTTATCGTCGCAAAAACGTTGTCTTTGATAACGCTAAAAACATGGCTGCTACCAACACAGAGACTGTGCCGCGGTAGAGCGTGTCAAATGAACTGAAGTTGATCACAAATATTTGCTTCAGATAATAATAATCAATGCAGGAGTTTACATGACCCACATAAGCGGTCCTTGTACTTAATAAGTGTAGAGATGTGTAGCTATTTGTATGAAAAAAGTCATAATGTGCCACCTGGCTGCACCTGGCTGTAGGGACATCTGTACGCACCAGGTTCGACCAGACAAACCAGTTGGTTCACAACTTTGAGACAGCCAGACTCGGTTGCTGTAATCAGAAACACGATATTCATATACGACTTTATTAGTTTATGTATAAAATCTACATTAAAACAAAATGTAGTCTATTACATAGAATGTTATTCTAGAACAACAGGTTACAATAGAAGGCTGTTTAAAATTTTATGTTTCATTTACGATTTAGCTTAGATTTCTCTTAAATAAATTCCTCGTAGATACTACAAAGACAACTTTCTCTTATAAGCAAGTACGTACCAGTGTTTAACAGCTTTGACTACTAGACAGCTTTTAGTTAAAATTTACATTCTAGAATATTCAATCTTTTAGCATAAATAGAAAAAAAATAACTTAAATTACAAATAGAAATAAGATAATAATAAAAAAAAGGTAAAATGTAATTTAACCAAGTTTTTTTCTTTTGGAAATAAATGATTTTGTAAGTATTCTATTTTATATGTTCAATCTAAAACATGACAACAATTTCGGTTTTCGACATTGTAAATTATTGCTATTTAAGAACTAAGTATTGTAAAGTAATGAATACTCTGAAATTATACTTATTGATATCTTTTCCTGTAATGATGGACATTATAAGCGTTTGATATTATGTAATTAACAGGGATGTAATACTTAATGTTACCACTTAAGTTTTATTTCCTTATGGGTGGGTACCTATTCCGTTGTTAATTGGAGTCCGTATTAAGTGATATTACTCATATTTATAATGTATGTGGTTTGCTATTATTGGAAAGAGTAGGGGAGACCGGGGACGAACGTAACACTTTGTACTTGTACCTTCATTTCTGGCTGGGTATTACTGTGGTCGTTAAATTAATATACCCATGTATAAATTCAGTTTATGTTCTTTAGACTAGTAACTCGATTTTTTATATTGTGATGTCTTTTATGGGAAAAACAGCTGCTTAAAAAATAATTGTCAGTTGTTACTTTCGACCACGTTGGCATGTCGAAAGTAACACGTTGTGGGTCGAAAGTAACAAGACATAGTGGTTGCTAATGAATACTATATTATACTATATGCTAATGAATAGTTAATAATATTAACTTTTTTTAATTAGCGATGACTGAGAATGTTATAAACGTAAGAGTAGACAACTATAATCAGAAAGCTTAGAACTGCTAAGCTATCGGGAATTACACGTGTTATTGTGAGTCAATCATAAAAGATAGACATATGCTGTCGTGGGATATTTTGTATATCATTTTAAGGAGAACATTTTCTTCATACATGATTTCTGTGTAGCTTTAACCATTAAGGTTGCATAGGGTTTAACGCATTTGGTGCACTTTTCAACTTGTAAACCATGCTCAAATGGTGAACTTAGCAACTGGTGCACTTCTTAATTGGTGCACTTCGCAAAAGGAGCACTTTTTAAGATGAGTAGAGATTTAAAAAAAAAAATTGTTAAAATGAAAGAATCTAAAGTAACATGTTACATTTGTACCCACAGGGCTATGTTACTTTCATACCCGACCACATTTTTGACAAAACGTGCAACAGAACCTTAAAACGGAACGTGCTACTTAAATATGAATTTAAGCAATGTATAATCACTCTAATCAAGAAGAGATATCGAAAAATTCAGAATCCTAGCATCCTTTTTAAGACTACGTAAATATTAAATAAGAAAACGTCTAAAAACTTACTTTTGGTTTGTGAAAACACATATCGTCCTGTCACACAGCCTAAAAGCGCGTGGCGCACGCAGCGACTGAATGAAATTAAGAGGGGTGCTCCCGGCTATCGTCTGACGGGGGCACAGCGATGTTCGCTTTTTAGATAAATCTACAGAGCGCTTGTTACTTTCGACCCGCCGTTACGTTTGTCCCCGGTCTCCCCTAGTAGTACTTATAATAAAACGAATTAGTGATGAATAAATCATCACTAATTCGTTTTATTATAAGTATGATGGTAAACAGGCCGAAAAATTTAGTTAATTCTATAATTTGATCATTTTTATTTTCAGCAACATTTTGACTTTGGATTAGCTCATATTTCGTAATACTACAAAACATCCTTTAAGCATTGCAACACTGTTCGCAATTCAAAACATTCGGGGCGGGCATGCGCTTTCGTGTGTACTAACCACAAACCAGGCTAGCTTTAGAAATTTAGCCGCGGAGTCACTTTACACCAACAACGTGGCTACAGGAGCAGGCTACAAAAAAGTATGAAGGGTGAATCAGCAGTTCTTAGCTTATCGCCTTTTAATTCATAAAACAATTGAAGTCTGTTAAGAACAAAAAGGTTAATTGAATTAGTCGGACCAAAAGTTTTATTCTTTCAGTGTTTAATGTGTTTATGTGAGTACCTAATATATGAAATATATTAACATATGACAGCTAAGATATAGACAGTCGAATGGAATAGTTATAAATACATAATTATGGCTAAGTAGTTTGATAGGTGCATACATGAGGAAAATAATAGTAAGTGCCTATGTAATGCATTTAAATTGTTAAAAATATATCTATTTATTTTTCAATATGTTAACACGATCGAAATTTAAGCCAAATAATAAGTTGGAGCCCATTTAAAGTGGTTCTCAAGCAGCTGAAATTCGATCCTTTATGATTTCCTGTCTTCGTTCAAATGGCTCGAATTCTCCGTACCAATTAAACTGAGCTCCGTGCTAGCATGTGACCTGCTTATAATTACTATAGTAATTTAGAGCACGAAGCGAATACCTGCCTGCTATATTATTCGTCTTTTTACTGTATAGTTGGACCAATTTAATTTAGCGGGGGTAAGGCATAGTAGCTATATTTATCTATTTTTTCCTCCTAAAATGAAGCTCAAGCACTGCATAATTTAAAAGTTTTGTGAATTAACTAGAAGTGTCATGACGTAATAATTTATTTTTGCCTCTAATGTCATTGATCGAACTGGATTTTTAACGCAATAGACACCTGCACGGCGCATTCATATTGCTCATTAAGTGTTTGGTTAAGATTCGATTTATATTTTTATTATATTAGCATTGTTGATTTAATTTAATTTAAACAGATGACACACACGAAACTGAGGTACCAGGCGCAAGTAATCGACGCAACTATTTTCCTATATCTATCTATAGGTACCCAGACAGCCACGCTGCACATAGCTACATTTTCTATATGTTTCCGTCATCGCGTCGTACAAAGCTTGTACGTTTCATTGTGTCCATAAATGCCATGGCACCATAAATCGTGGTCCATGAAGCGACATTGTACTATAGTATAATCACGTTATACATAGTACTAAATCCAACGGGACATTGACCCATATCGGAAAGGTTAAATGATAGGTTACAGTTTTACGCGCCAGACGATTGAATTTTCACGAAGTTTTATTAGTGTTTTACCGTCTTTTTGTAGTTTGGTGTAAAAAGCTTGTAAAACGACGCAATTCAGGAATGATTATGAGGTTTTAGGTTTTTCAACTAGGTCTGTGACCCAGTAGAACATTTAAGCTTCTTTAAACTGTTATTATATTACAAGACTGTTTGAGATGATGAATGTATGAGTCAAACGTGGTTGCATATACGATTTAATGATTTCAATGATTAAATTATATAACTGCTTCATATTTCATGAAAACATATCATTGTGTTATTGTTATTCACGTTGCAAGAGTGCAAAGTGCTGATGTCGCAGTAAGATAGATAAAGCCGTAATATAGTTATATCCCTAGGGATATAATTATATGCCGTAACATAGTTATAAGAAAGCGATTCATTGCTATCTTACTAGGAATATAGTTATAAAACGGTCCAAATCTAGTGATATACTTATATTACTAGATAATGTTTAGTGAAATAGCTTTCGGAAACCAACATCTCAACTTATTTGATAAGAAATAAAAATATCTCAAAACTGTTGAATAACTTTAAAAGATTTTTAATGTTTGATTAGTAAAACGAATAAAATTGTATTGTAAATGTTTAAATTTCATCATATGTCATAACGAGATCTTCCGTGTTTCGGAAAGCACAATAGACTGATGGGTCCGATCTGTCATTTGACCATCTTTGGCAGTCGTTACGGGCAGTCAGAAGCCAGAAAATCTGACAATCTTATCAATAGGTGTCAGGTTGCCCGGGTAACTGGGTTGTGGAGGTCAGACAGGCAGTCGCTCCATGCAAAACACTGGTTCTCAACTGCATCCGGTTAGACTGAAAGCCGACCCCAACGTAGTTGGGAAAAGGCTAGGCAGATGCTGATGACATGTTAATGTCACAAACTATTGTAACTAACTGCAGTATACATAAAGTTGTTTTTTTAATAAAGATTTAACCAATATAGTATTGTTTTATTTAACTGTATATGGTAGATTTCTATTTCACTAAGCTTAATCCAGTAAAATAATTATAAAACTGAACTTAATCTAGTAATATAAGTCTATCACTAAACTTCAAACGTATTATAACTATATTCCTAGTAAGATAGTAATGAATTGCTTTCGTATAACTATGTTACGGCATATAATTATATCCCTAGGGTAATAACTATATTACGGCTTTATCTATCTTACTGCGACACTGACACTCGGTTGAATATGAAATAGTCGAAGAGTTTGTTTTGTATACGAATTTCACAAATAAATAGCGACTATTAAAAAGAGTTAGGTAAATATTCTAAGTAATAATAATTTGTGTAACAAATGTGTTTCAGGCACACAAAAAACATCAAATTATTTCATTAACACTTACGTACTGAAAAAGTATTTATAGAAACCTGTATTAGCCTTAATTGATGTTTTACAATTAAATGTCATGTGGGTCACAGCGCATCCCATGATGGCGCGAAATTAACTTGTGCGTGAACATAAAAAATGGCGTCGTGTTTGCATTGGCGCCTTTATTGCCTTGTCTGATTATACGAAACTTACTTAATAGTGACTAAACTCGGATCGTATGGTTACACCCACCTTTTGTATAAATCCGGAGAGCATTATTTAAACTTTCCTCCTAAAAGAGGATTTGTGTGTGCTGTCAAGAAAATATGTACCAACAACTGTCTCTTTGTCTTCAAGCTAACATACTTATTTTCGTATACTTCTGATGATGATATAAATGATACCCATTACCTACAATTTTAATAAAAATAATGACGTTATCAGTTCAGACCACAACGAATCGATTGTAATAAAATTCTTGGAATTTACAAACAAACGTCACGTACACGATAAGTACACTAAAAGATCTTTGAATACATTTGACTTCAAGATCGAAAAATTGTTTGTAACATAGGAGACATAGGTATTAGACTTTGTTGTATTTTAAAACGAGTGTTTAAAGCCTCAACTCTGGGCCTTGTAAATGCCACTCCAAGTGGAGTTTTTAGTCGGCTCCTGGCGCTATCGCTGAATACGCCTGAAAGGTTTCTTCAGGAAGTAAACAAGGCACAAACAAAGTATTGTTTAAATACCAGGTAGTGCATTAAACAATAGTATTCTATTTGAATCACAAGTAGTGCTTAGTCATTGGTCGTAAACGCCATTCTCGCCAATTCCGTCCAATTGAAGTTACTATCATGTGATAACGACCGGAACACTTTAGTTTTGTTTCGAGCTTAGCAATAAAGGCTAAGGAATACGATCAACACTTCAGTATACATATATAGAGGAAGAATGCAGACATTGAAGGGCTGTTGCATAATTTCATTTTAGTATTGAGAGTTGCCGATAAATGTGAGGTACTTAGAACGTGTTGAGAATATTCTAGACTTATATACTGAAAAGTATGACTATCGCTAGGAACGAAATTTGCACTCTTCAATATACTTGATGTGAAATTATAGTTTAAATATCTATTATTAACCACTGCCTCGTTGGTCTAGTTGTCGCATAGGCGGCTGCTGATCACGAGGTCTCGGGTTCGATTCCCGGGACGGGCCGAAATCGCTTTGTGGGTTTTAGAAACTTTCATAAAAGCAGCCCGGAGTTGGAAGTTGGTGATTGATACACCCGTGCATCGGAGAGCACGTTAATGTCGGTCCTGCGCCTGATCTCTCACCGGTCGTGTCGGATTGCCGTCCCATCGGGTTATGAGAGTGAGGGAATAGGGAGTGCACCTGTGTCTGCGCAAATGCTTGTGCACTATAATATGTCCTGCGCAGCTGGCTGATCTCCTTATATGAGAACAGTCGCCGTGGCCGATAATCGGCTAGGACGCCATTATTAACCAAAGCGCGTGTGAAATAGCAAATAGCCAAGTCTGAAAGCTGTACAATCTTTTGATCGATATTAAGTTACTTATTTAAACTAAACTGCAGTCGTCTAAGCAAGAACGCATTTCAAGGCATGGCCATAATAATTCGAATGGTAAAAATAAGTTATTATCTTTTTACTGGCAGTTATTACTGTGCATGACCGTACTATGAGTTCTATTGTTAGTAATGCACGTAAATTTATTGATTCTATTGTTTTCGTGGCAGTTACTGGAATAGACCAATTGGCTAGTCTGTATTATTGTGTTGAAACCTGTTTGTGGGGTGTTATGAAAATCGAGACAAATTCAAGCGTAGCATTAAGGCACATTCCTGAGCTATAATAACTAGACAACTTTGAACAATAAATTGTATCGGCCTCCCTTGCACCAGAACTGTAGGAGTTCTATTATGACAGGTTCAAAAACAATTATGTGCTAATATGGCTTTGTTCACTGCCATATTACAGTGATGGCACTAAAAAACTTAAAAATAATGACGTAAGACGAAGATGACGCAAGTTAGACCTCCAAGTAGAAAGCCCCGGTTGACCCCATTCTATACTCCTTACAATCACTTATTTATCGCGTCATAACCACGGCTAACATCAGTTTGGGCTTATAAACCCTTTAGATGTTCAGATTTATTCACAGTAATAAAATATCTATTCATTCTAGAGATATTAAATACGTTTTCTATGGGTGTTCGATCCTGACGGGCGGTCAGGCTCCCACGCTCAGTTCTGATCATAGAATTAGTACTATTCTGTTCGTAGTGACAGTTATGTACTTTTTAATCATGGTCGGACAAAATTCTATACGCAAAGTGACAGTTTCAAACCGTTCGCAGTCTAACTCTTGCATGAACAATTCAATTTCTATTTTTATGACCACCTACAACAATATATGTGGAAACAAACAAACAAAAATAGCTGTATTCTATCAATAAGGTCTAATCGCTACATCACAACGTAACGTTATTGACCGATATACCAACAATAGTTTATTTCCAGACGATAACATCCACACTTACTCCTTTTTACCATTCTACCATAAACATTCAAGGACATAGCCTGCTCAGCAACGTTTTAAAAAGGCCTATGTTAATATGTAGATTGTAGATACGTCTTTCTACGTGTCACACCAAGATACATAAGTTCGTCACCTCCGCCTTTTACGTATCGCGTATAATTCAAAAGGCGCCAAACATTCAGACGCTAATTTGGTCTCCTCGAATACGACTCGTATATCTTCCTGAGGTCATGAGCTGAATTGTAAATCTACACATTATTTGCAATGATTTATGCTCCGGCGCAGGTAGGCCACGCCTCCTTCGCAAGTATCTCATGCATTTAAAATTTTCTTGATGGTTCTAGCACAGGTTCTAGTGCCTTTAAATCTGGGATAAAGAGGTGTAACTTTATTTAAGTCCTTAATACAGGCAAGCTACAGGAATCCTGGAATTTTATGAACATTGAACCACTATTAACAGGTTGACGTTAGGATTGTATACAAGTACAATTTTGGTACATTTCTATTTATGTGTATTTATGTGGCATTCTAAATTTAAAAATCCTAAACTATCATAAATAAATTAAAAGTAAAAAAAAACTTTTAAAGAAAAAGCTTTTATTTAAAACCTCTAAAAAGAAGAAAATAAATTTTTGTCAATAATAAAAGCTTGTCGCGAGTTTTACATACCTATCAATATTCCTTTACCTATATCATAATAATTTGCGGTAAAACTCGCGACAAGCTTTTATTATTGACAAAATTTTATTTTCTTCTTTTTAGAGGTTTTAAATAAAAGCTTTTTCTTTAAAAGTTTTTTTTTACTTTTAATTTATTTTTTACTTTTTAGTTATCGCCATTATTTCTAGTTACTATTAACGAGCTCTTTCATTTAATACCCATATTGTAAAAGTGGACTAAAGGTAACTATTCTGCCATCCTGCGTGGTCCGCCATATTGGATTCAGAATGACGTCATATACTTTTTCAAATTACTCTCAACGAGCCCTTTCATTTGATACCCATATTGTATAAGTGGATTAAATATAACTGTTCTGACATCTTGTATGATCCGCCATATTGGATTTAGAATGACGTCACATATCTTATCATATATTGTCATCCAAACTAAACGCGTCCACGAAATTTCAGCACAAACGGTTGAATATATCTACTTCAAAATTGAGTTCAAAGATTTCACCCGAACATACAAATATATATATTTATTTACATACATTGCAAGTTAAATAAAAGCTTTTAATTAAAAATTAATAATAAAATAGTCACACCTGAATTGAGAACCTCCTCCTTTTTTGGAGGTCGTTACAAAAGGGTTTATTGACGCCGATAAACCTCTAGTAGGCGTGACTAAGTACATTCAGTGATCAGTGTTATTTGTATTTGAGCTGATATAACAAATGATAACACTTATCTGGCGTGATAATAGCACAGGCTGTGGATATCTAGATAATATTCTGCGGCTGTAGCTAAATATCTAGGTGTTATTATCGATTTGAAAGAAAACATAACTTTCTCTGTCCAAATTGATTGTGAAACGTTTCTGATTTACACGTTTAATTGATAAAACAATGTTTTTTGGAAATGAAGTTTATCTATACAAATATTATGTACATTGTACACATACATTTGTAAACCAGTGTGTACATGTCATAGTGTGTATACTTGACGAATAGACAAAATACCCCATGAAGTTGACGGCATGAGTAAAAAATTTCAACTTTTTGTCGTGCTCTTTGATTCTAAAACTACTTACGTACCTACTGCAAAAAATGAGTCTGTATACGAAATAGTTGACCGCTTCGTCCTTTACATACAGGTGATAATATATGTTGCTACCATATTCGTCCTTGAACCATCAGAGATGTATGTGCCTAGGCTGACACGCGTCATCGACTAAAATAAATCAATTGGACGAAGTCGTGGCATTGGATGTATTAAGAGGCATTAACACTTGAGCTCGTACATTGATGATATCACAATTTATAGTCCCACATGTGGTACATAACCCTTTTAATTATCCTAGGCGTGGGGAGAATAATAAAGTATCGTTTGAACTGAATATTGATGCCAGTTGCTCAGTTCTTACTCTGAGATATCAAGTTTCAGCTTTTGAAGTCACTACTATTGTTCTTGAACAACAGAATACAGACATAAACGCTATAATATATTAATTATAAAACTTGGAACGTAAAGAGAAAGTTAAAATAAAATTCTAAACAGCGAAACGACATTACAAGGGCTGTCCTGAAATTATTTGTCTTTACTCATTGACATTGTCCCGATCGTTGACATTCATTGTAGAGTACCTATCGATCACCCTCGTTGACCAATGCAATGTATTATTAAGTTTACTGTCAATAGCACTGGTTCAAGTCATTTATATTGCTTCGATTTTTGTAGAAAATCTGTTATTCTACCATAATGAAATACCGAGTGATCTTTGGCAGTTCTGAGAAAATTCAATCCCACCAAAAACATACTGTAAAAAACTAGCCAAGTCTCTATGGAACTGCTTGTTTGTCTCTAAAAAGTAATGAAATCTAGACAAAGTCGTGCTGAGTCTTAGGTTTCTTACTGCGATTT
>NWSH02000517.1:11608681-11627161 GCA_002382865.2 Heliothis virescens
AAATCGCAGTAAGAAACCTAAGACTCAGCACGACTTTGTCTAGATTTCATTACTTTTTAGAGACAAACAAGCAGTTCCATAGAGACTTGGCTAGTTTTTTACAGTATGTTTTTGGTGGGATTTCACTTCTTTTTGTAGAAACATGAGCTTATTGACATTAACCTAAGGCGGTATGTTAATATCTGTAATAGTTTGGTTGGGCTCTTCTGTTTTCTAATCAGGGTCACCAGGTACTCCAGATCTTCGATTATCCTAGTTTTTGTAGTTTTCCCTTTATGTGGCCATTAAACCCTAACTCTGTACCAAATTTCAGCTCTCTGAGATTATGGGAAGTACTAGTTCTATTTTGATGATCATGAGTGAGTGAGTGTCGAAAATATGAAACTTTGCTTTTGCTTAGCTTCGGAACTAAATCACCTACAGACTTGAAATTCTGGTTTTTAAGTATGTGGTTATAGCTTTCTGGATGACCAAAATTTCTGCGTTCTGGTCTTATCCAGAGGTTCTCAAATAGGGGCCTCAAAATGCGGTGAAATGGTTCCAGTAAAGGATGGTACGGCAGTGTTTGCTTTGCGCTCGACTTGGCGGGGGCACTGCCGTGCCCCCAAATATTTATTTGACATTTCAATTACAGACAGACAGACAAATAAACGCTTTATTTATGCTTTATTCAACACAAACAGTTCTTAGTAAGTTTTATTCAAGATACCGGTACAACTTTGTAGTCACCGCGTATGCGTTGAAGTCATGGCTTACTCATTACATAACACTGAACCTATAAGTACATACATACATACTTTATGACTAGATAGACTCACAATCTGTGAATAAACACTTTATCATTGTTAGATTATAAAATACAGGTAAGAAGTTTGAAGAATATAGAAAAAAAATTTTTTTGTTGAAATGTGGCTGTATTAAACAAGTCTTGATGTAATATTAATTTAATGAATATATATGTTACGGTAAATATAAGCAATCGGTAATTATCTATAATTACCGGTAATTATAGATAATTACCAACGCACATGGTAAATGTAGTTAATTATTCACAATTACCGGTAATTATATAAAACTCCCGCCCGACTGTGGTAAATGTTGAGAGAATACTCTCATTAAGGATTGAAATCTAGGTGGTTTTTATAGTAAGACCCAATATGTCCTAAATCCGTTTGTCATAAATATAACATTCAATAATAGACGTAAGACATAAAACCGTTTTCAATAAAAGTCCTAAATTTAAGTTGATTCTGAACTTTAATTTTTTGCAGCAGCGTTTTCTGTCACGGCTCCGGCGCTGCGGGGCTCCGGCGGTCCCACGCGAGTTTATCGTCGCAGATAGGTCTAACGCTCACCACCGCAGCTTCGGCTTGCTGGCCGGCGGTGCCGGCCAGCCTCAGCCGCGGTGGCGAGTGTTACAACCACCTGCTCCTCAACTCGCGGCCCGCCTCGACCCTCCGCGCCTACGTGATTTTGAATTACACTCTAGGGGTAGGGCAGACAAGACTGCGTGGTGTCGAATTTACAGCAATTCGTTTCTGTCATTAAAACCTAACTTTCAGCTAATATTTTAGGACTTTTTTTTCACCATAAATAAACTTTCGGAATAATACGCATTATTTAACACAATACTTAGGACATTTGAATTTATATTGATTTCATTTGAACTGTTTTTATTTTAGATTCCGATGTTTGATTTCATTATTGACTACATCTACCAACGGGGTGCGGTAATTTTATATAATTGCCGGTAAATGTGATTAATTTGAAAGTTTTTATCACCTTTACCACGAGCACAGTTAATTATGCATAGTTCCCGGTAATTATACATAATTACCGCAATATTCACATTTACCGTGACATATACATAATTATGTGATGTACCTTTGTGAGTTAATTATTCAATATTATTCATAGGTATTCAATTTCAACCGCAACTGTTATTTACTTATGTTAATAATGTCAATATTTTTCAGGCTGCGTTCTCTATGAGTAGCATTTTTTATAACTAAGGGCAACTTTGTAATGCATCCTTATGTATAGCGTTAGTTTGTATGTACGTATGTGTAAATGTTGTTTTGTAACAAAACACAAGGCTAGTCAGAAAATCCAGCGGCTAGCCAGCCATTCCAAACTACTTCTGAATACAAATCCAAGCGTTATAAATAGATTCAAATCATAAACAACAGCGGGTGCACTAAAGAGTCCGTAATTTAAAGTTCAGTCGTGATTCAAGAGGTTAACTAGCACGATAGAAAGAGGTCACATGGGTAGGGAAGTTTCAATTATTGACACATTAATAACCTTAATTTTCCTTTTACAATGAGCAATAAAAGCCAATCGTGGTATAGCAGCTTTTCTTTGAAAATCCTCACACTAAAGTAATAACAACTTGCACTTATAGATATTAATTGCTGACAAATGAAAAGCGTTCGGAACTTATGTCACAAGACTGAAAAAGTTTGAAAAAGTATTCCAAAGTTGAAACAAATAATAAAAAAAATATAGCACGTATAAAAATAATCTTTGGAAGAAAGATTAGTTTGAAAATGAGTTTTTGATTTAAAAGTAATGTGCCAAAAACATGCCTTGTGTCTGTTATCGGTCAGCGTTCCAATATGAATGTCCATGATGAATCGATCAGCATTACTGCGCATTACGAGAAACGGTACATTATGTTCCTGCCTGACCATTGTATTGTGCTCAAACTAATGTTTTAACAAGTGACTTATTTCTTTCTTTGTATTAGTCCTTTGTTCACCTCGCAAACTGGTCATTTAGGACAAGAAATGGGAGACACATATTTTTTGCAGAGAAAAAATAATTTGTTCTTGGAGTTCGAGGAGTGAGGATATAACAGACCACAGATCATAACTTTGTGATGTGCTAAAGGACCATGAAAATGGTAACTATAAGGGAAACAACAAATTATTGACAGTATTATCAAAACACTATCTAACACCGAAAGAATTTTTCAAATCGGACCAGTAGTTCCTGAGATTAGCGCGTTCAAACAAACAAACAATTCAGTTTTATAATATTAGTATAGATTATAAAAGTAAGAGATGGATAATTTTGAATTTTATGTGAAGATATCTTTTCTCTTTTCCGTCCCGTGCAGCACGAAGAGCATTTATTCACTGTTCTAGATTTAAATTAGTCCAAATTCCAATATAAAATATGTTTCGATATTATGATACGAGTAATCTGAGAAACAAAATGTTCATGTTTATGTGATGGATGAAGCAGTACAAACATTGGTTTGTACTGGTTTATTATTTTGTGCCAAATACCAAAGTGTACACTCAGTGAATAAGATACATTCAATATTTGCACAAATTTTTGTCTCGACATCTTTTACTACAATTATATTATTTTAGAAGTCGACCACACGTTTGATTGAATACTTTATGGTAAATGTTTTATATATGCGTCAGTAAATTTAAAAAGTGAATAACAGTATCTATTAATGAAACAAAAAACTAAACCAATCAATCTTAATGAAACAGTCTATTGTGTTTACCGATCTTGCGGTTAAAACGTGCTTACTTTTCATCAACAATTTAACGCTTACTTAACATTTAGTTCTAAGAATTGCAAACTCCGTGGCTTAAAGCCAATATTTAAGTTCAAACAACTGTGAGAGAATCAATAACAACAATAATAATTCCAAAATCACGCACAATGGGGCACCATAAATGTGTTCAACAGTCGAAAATGTAAACAAGGAATTACCGTTGGTAGAAGATAAAGTTAGTGTCGGTAGCCTCCCGTTACTACGACCTCTTATCTGAAGCATTCTACCTCACCGGTTATCAACTAACACACACCTCTAATTAACTAAGCGGAGGAACTAAGTAGTAGAAATTACTGCAAATGAGGAATGTGAAGATCTGTGGATTGAGAAAATAACTGGCAATTTTGTTTAAAATAAACTATAAGCATACATTTGCTGAAATTAAATTCAAAGTCACATTGAAAGAAAGACGTCACGACAGTAAAGTATTGAAATGTAAATAACACATGAAGAGCCGAAGTGACACACATTATTCAAGAACATCAAACGATTGATGTGGTCTCAGACGTCGATTATAACGAGCTAAGAATCTTGCTTAGACGAGTCGCGGCCTCACTTGCTTAATGTTTACCTTATTACTTATTGCCGCCGACGCTTACCTACAGAAATAAAAACACACCCACAGAACAACCGGCTGCATTAGATACGCACAGTTTTCAACGAGAATCCACTCGACAAGGGGCTTTTCAATTTGACCGAGAAATCGAATGCAACTAGTGGGGAACGCAAGCTGTGCGGTTACAAATCGTAATGTAAGTATATGAATGGCCGACTTGCCGTCCCTCTTTCACTCAACAAAAAAATTGAGACAAAAGACAAGCTTTTTAAACATAATTCACTACGAGAACACTCCAATAACATTGAACAAAAGTCAAGATATTTATAAATTCCTTTGTTGAGGAAGAAGATATTCAACGAAACACGACCTTTTGGTTGAAGATTCTTAAACACGAGTAGATGAAGAGTGATAAAACAATAATGAAATTAGTGACGACCCATTAGCAGAGTATTACACTATTGTTAGAAATGGTTTATATGTTGACGCTTGCAAATAAAACAATATTACGTGAAGCTGCTCTATGAAGATTTCATAGAGTTTCAAGGAATCTAAGAAGCATGACCGTTTTATTGTCCTCGAGGGATTACTTTAAATGGCTCATTGCGGATCACTGATGCGTAGCCAGACGTAATTGTTTAGTTAAATAACTTGTGAGCCGTGGCTACGTGGCTAAGTAAATAGTAAATCAAAAAATACGTTAGGTACTTGAAAGCCATTTAAACTAAATGTTTTCCGATTTCTCCAAGTTTTTCAGTGATGTTTACGTACATGAAGAAATAACAGGTGCGAAGGCTTAAGAGGGGTTGTTGAAACCCTTTTGTTTAAATAAGCCTTATCTCTGTCTTCTAGAAAGATTGTACGGATCAAAATAACTTGTTTTTATAATGCTTCATTGTTTGATCTAGAAATTCCAGAGCGATAAGAAGTGAAGCGGCCAAATTACTAAGAGGTGTGATCATGTCGTCTCTGATTTCAAGAAAATGTATAGCTTGCTTGAAAATGCCTTCAGCTTAGAAACTCGTTTCACAGTCGTTTATTCTATCTATATTATGTTTTAGTATACTGGTTGTGTGTAATTGTAGGATGGAGTCAGAGTTCGCGACTGCAACCTCGCTGTCTAACTGGAGTCATTAAGGCTTCATTTTGTTTTTGCTTATTATTTCGAATAGGAGTCTGTTTCTATTCGACGCCATGTTTTTGTTGCTACTCTATTATGACGCCAACATGTAGAAATGCCAAAGTTTTTCATGATAAACTCAGCTATTCAGGTTATCAAAAAAATGAATGATAAACGTAGTTGAGCTAGTGCGTCGGAATTACCAGCATAGATAGAGGCAAAATGTACTTATAATAGATATAATTATGATTGGGAAAATGATAATACCTAGGTACCTATTACAAGAATCCAAATGTTATGTAAACGAGTTCAAGAGCCCAGGAGACCCATAGCACAGGTCTGACTTAGTATGGGCTCCTGTGTGATGTAGAGCTTGTGATTAGTTATGCAACATTATAACATACTACTGATAAACATTATTATTATTGCTATTTGTTGACTGAAAGTATAGAAGCATTTCGTGGCTTTGTTATTGAAGTAGAATCCCGCAACTGGGGGAAATATAGCCAAAATTAAGCTGTGAACATGATAAACAATTGAGCCTAAAGATAATGAAATAGCGGCATCATAGAAAAACTTTGAACGTCTTAATTTCGACCAATTTACACCAAATGATGAATCAGATATAAATACTTTTGCTATCTTTTATCTAATAGTTTAATTTCTGCCATCACAAAGTTTGGCGATTCAGCTTTACCGAGGGGCTTTAATTGGCCAAATTTTTAACCTCAGTTGAACGGACCGGATTATAAAAGTGAAATTTTTCTTCGTCATCGGTTTCGTACGCTGGCTGCGCAGCTTCCGTCGTAGCTATGGTTTCTTTAAATTATCTGAGTCACCGATTAAAGCGATTTCGAAGGTCGTTAAAATAAACCATCAAATCCACATCGTGCCCTCACACTCAATCCGTTATTACATTCACTTGTGGACTTGCACGCCAACGTCTTTCAACCTTATTTTGCTTCGCTGCACGTCGCTAGCGTATTTGTATTTGTTAAATTTATTATCGAGCTACCAACCTAATCGCTTCGAGTATTACTTCAGAAATTGCATCAGATATCATCATTTTCTACTCTGCATATCTGTTGGTGGTTGATTATCGAAATCTCATATTAATAATTTCAGACTGCTGATTGAAGATGTAATATGTACAAAGAATTGATGTGCGGGCAACCGTATGGTCCTAACCATATTAACCTAAAAAGGTTACTTATTCGATAAAATCTCAAAATCTGTCATGCTCCTACAATTAAGACAACAATGGCATGACTAATGAGGAAAGGTAATGAATTACAAACCTGATTGCAATGCTTTGGCCAAGTATCGAAACGAGTAAGCACTAGTACAATGTTGTCATCGTCGCAAATAGTTTTAGTACTAGTATCTTATTTTGTTGAAATAGATGGAAAATTAAATGCAGTCAAACAATGAAGTGACAAAGTACGTTCAGTGATGTCATCGGAGTCACCAAGTGTGACGGCCACAAGCCCACATAAGAGTAGCTTAGAACTACATACATATCTGAGTATGTTTATTCGTATCTAGGTACGCTGTACACATTGGCATGCGGGTTGCAGAAGGAGCTAATGTTTGCCGACTATATATCCTATTTTAGGATTTAGAAACGCATTCAGGAGCACGTGCAACAATTAGGAATAGCAGATTGTTAAGAACTTGCGCGTTGTTGAGAAAATAATGCCCGGTTTATGCATGCGATGTGGCAGAAGCAGAACGACGCGACGTACGTATTATTAAATATTAAACTTTAACTGCAAAGTAAGTAAAAGAAAACTAACCGCTGATGCAATATAATACGAGGAGAATAGTTATCGAAAGACCTTGCACAATACAATAACATACAGGTGGAACGATTTTGCTTGTTGCATGTTTTTACGAAGTCAAATAAAACCTCGGTGAGGCTGACGTCATCTTTGGCAAGTCTGCAAAGTGTGCAGCTAGTGCGATTTTGGTATGAATATCCGAAACACATGGTATCGTGGGGAGTTCTTAATTGGTTATGTATAAATAGAATAATGTAGCATCGACAACAAATACCACGTGACGTGAATGAAACACAAAAATAGTCGTTAAAGACGCTAATTGTGTTGTCAGAATACAAACAATCGCTGTCTCGCGATGTTTCTAGAACTACAATTTAGTTTTTATTTGGTTTATGGTTAGTACTTGTAGCGACATAGTCATTTGAAGACTGTTTATTTCCCTTATCTTTGCATGTCACCATGGCGTGAAGATTTATGTGCATTTTTGAGCGTAAACGCATCCTAACATGAAATGTAAAACACCCGGAGCGGTAATAATTAAAGTGATTTCCTTAAAATGCAAATAAAACTATTTCAAAGCAGGCGGCGCAGGAGAGCTGAATAAAGGGTTTGCCGGCGTGCGTGCAGCTCGCAGAATGTCTGGAATGTCCCGTGCGGTTCTGAGAACACGAGCGGCTCTCCATTCCTGCCCTTAGGTAGACGCGTTTTGCACCATTAGGTTTTTCTCCATCTTTATGATGTACTGCCGTCCAGACTTTTTAAATTAGGGATGCAGCATCAGCTCTTGATATGTTAGCTTTCAAAATAGCAGGTAAACTTCAGCGATTTAACCAGAAATTAATGTGAACTATAAAAGTGCTGAATTTTAAAAATCTGGCAAAAGATGAAAGAAATAGGTAAGTAAGTAAGAAGTGTTTGTACAACATTTTCAGTTTTCAATAGCCGTGGGAAGTGTGTGAATAAAGATGATTAATTGGTTTATTGTTATAGACGAGGTGCTCTTATAATGTTATTATGCGCATCGACACCACGTGGCAACAACACACACGTGGGAAATATACAAAGACTATAGTTTGTTGACCTTAAAATACAAAAATATATAAACAAGCTTCAGACCTGCTAAGTAACGCTTTCTATTTTGATGAAAAAATAAAACGCGATATTCACGTAGAAAAATTACTGAAGTAAAACGCAATTTAGTCAACAGAACATTAATCAATATATGTAATCGTTATGGTCGAGTTTAATAAAATCTTATTATTGATATGAGAAAATTGGTTGTCAAGATTTGAAATGGTAGATTAAGACTTGAAGAAGGTATAAGACTTGAAGAAGCTGGCGCGGTTTCTTCAAACATGTAGAAAAACAAAAGGGGAGTTAAGTTATTCCAGTTTTGAGGCTCGTTATTCATTCGCTACTGGTTGAGTAATAACATGATCAGCCTCTCTTTAAATGGAAATCAGCGACTTTTCGAGCGGTCATAAATTTTGGCTTAACAAGAGCCAAGCTAACGGAATTATTGTAAAATTTTACAAATGAGGACTGCTCGACATCAGGTCCGATTTCAGCTAACGGTGTTTTCCAAATAGTTTTAAAAATCATTCAGTAGAATGTTGGAAGTTGTTCGTTCACTGTAAAGGATCACATGACCGTGTTATGCGCCGCGTCGTCGCGTCGCCATGCGCGGGCGCATAGCCTTGCCTTTATCCGCAACCGGTCGCTAGATCAATTGAGCCGATTGATTGTTACCATCCACAAATTATGCTAGTCCGTCTGATGTCATGTCCGTCTTGCGGTCTGCATGCTTTTAATGGGTCCAATTAGGTCAAACATTTAGCAAATTACATGCCTCGTTAGTTTTCATCTGTCATATTCCCAGATAATAATGTTAAAATCAACCATGAACCCATAATTGTGGTTTATGAACAGAATTAGGAAATCTTATCATAGCCACAATAATACAAACGGCTTTTTAATTTTGTGTGCGCCATGACATGAATGTAATGACAGGAAACGCACAGACAATTGGGATTTTATTGCTCTAAAGCCGAAGAGCATAGAAACCCATTCCAATATAGCTTCAATTGGAGAGTTTTAAGTGAAGCTATGCCGTTTATTACGACTGCACTAAAAATAAATTCAAGTGAACAACAATAAATAGCAGTGTCAAATGATTAAGATGTAATTAAAGTATCAGTTACTGAATAAACACGAGGAGAAAAGGAAAACAATCGTAAAGTTGTAAATAATGGTCACTTTGTCGTGAAAATAAATCAAGACGGAGAAAATATTGGCTCCGATTAAATGGAACTATTGATTTATCCACTGAAGAACAATGGGATATTTTATTGCTTATTGGAAATGGAACTGATTGACGTAGAAGTTTTTACAATGCATAACATAATAGGCGTCCAGACTGGTTTAAGACTTCCTTTGATGAATCATCTGGGTCAGAAAGCAGACATCGTAAAAAAGAAAAGGCTACGTTCAAATTTAATTAGGATTTCGTTTCAAAGAAGGCCTCCATTAATCATTAGGGTATGATAATGGTGAGTGTAGACATTCGCTCTGGCACGTACTCCGCGAAGGTCAGGTTTTATTACGAGACCACTTGTAACAACTGTCTTTATGTCGTCAGTGTCGTCTACAACTTCACACATTTTCAATACATAAGATATTATGGATACATTGGATTGTAATACACAAATTGTATTGTGTGTGTATGGGTTTTTCCTTGTAGCGTTTAAGTATCTGGCCGTGAAAGGTCTGATGTCACCAACTTGTGGCTAAATACAGAAGTTTCGTGAAAAGTTTTTGTGCGATGGACAGACGCACGACGTGCAATGAATAGGTTAAATTGTGAGTGAAAGCTCTGCTGCTGCAATTTCTTCGAATTCATTATGCAATTTCCATTTTAAAGCCACCTGGCCTTCAGTGATTGTTAGTTTTGAATATTTATTTTATAAAAATAGGTCCTGCGTTTAGGTAATGTTGCAATTTGAGACTCATCATTGTGTAATTTTTCTACAATCTATAAGTACTGATACAAAAAGTATATATCTAGTTACTTATTTCTTTATTGTTTTGTTTCAAGGAAACGATGAATCAAACATTATCTTTGTGTAGGTGTATTCTCCTTCTTATCTCGTCAAAAACTTTGCCTTTGTTAATAGATATTTTGCTGAACATGTGTCAATGTAATAATAAATTTATATAACTTCACTATAATATGATAAAAGTCATAAACTCAAGGATAGTTAATACTTAAGTTGTACCTAAGTAACGTCATGCGTCAGCGCGAGAAATGAAGACGAATGCTCACAAGTTTCACAACACAAAGAAACTGTAGTAACGTTATTGTCTTCGGAGTGGACAGCTGTTGTTATATCACGAAACGCAACACCAGGGGACACTACAGTATACACAAATCACAGAAACACTGAACACGACAGGCAACTGGCACGTGATTTACCAAAATTGACACATTGAATGTATGATGAGCGCAGGGTGCGCAGGCGGCGGAGGCAGCGCCGCGCGCCGCGCCTCGCCTCCAAGCCTCCGACTCGCCTGTATGTACACACCGCCCTCGGTAAATTCTTTGCATAAATAAACGAGAAAGCTCCAGCTAGCCCACTAAACTGTCGCTTCCTTTACACTCACTTCGCGAAACAAGATGCACTGCTTCCGAAACAACTTAAAAGTACCTTACCTTTTACACTGCGCAGTAATGATGTTCTAACACGATCGATGATGGAAAAACA
Organism: Heliothis virescens; assembly: GCA_002382865.2. Lineage (NCBI taxonomy): Eukaryota > Metazoa > Arthropoda > Insecta > Lepidoptera > Noctuidae > Heliothis > Heliothis virescens. The sequence continues at coordinate 11,619,477 of NWSH02000517.1, forward strand.
AGCGAAAACCAGGCACAGTCACGTTCGTGCGGATACGTCGAGAGCAATGGCGCCGCGCCGCCGGTTCGTTCGTCGTTTGCCGAGTACAGCGCAGACTAGGAAGGCAAGCCTTGTTTGAACAGTGACGTGAGCCCAGATGGCCTCTTACCTTCTCTGCGCCGGGCAATTCACCTCTGCCCAGAAAGAGATAGCACTATTGAACTAACTTCGTCTTTTACCTGTGGTGCAGCAACCTATATCACCGGTACGTCGAATAAATTGAACAATGTCAAGTCTGATATTTGCTCGTTTGTCTCGAAAAATTATGCATAAATGTTATAAGTCCTAGCTTACGGGATACCTTCACGATTGGTGTTACCTATGCTAAAACTGTGAATAGATGTTATTTGCGTCACTGCAATGGTTCAAATAATATAACGCATGCCAGACACAGAAAATTACTGAGGTTTATGAATCAGCGTCAACATTTAGGCGCCTACTTTACCTAATCCTCAATAAATCTCATCCCTCACAGCACATCTGACCTCCAGAAGAAAATAAGAAATCAAAACATCTAGAAAGTTAACGCGAAAGAGCCCTTAAAAGTTTTTACTTCTACGGAAAAGTTTTTGGAGTGCTGCCACCTATCGGAAAATATAACATTCTTATTCATTGACACTGAACTAGGGAGGGAGTACGATACACGTACTGACTGCGTAATTTATCGTCGAGTTCTCGAGTTTAAGCTTCAACATAAAACTGGTAGGTGGCGCTAATAGATATCTTTTAATATTAAACTTTGAGTTACGGATATAAACACGGGATACAACTAGAATACAGGCAAATAAGATTAAATAATTTAAATCACGAAGAAAAATTAATCAATAAATTGATTTCATTAAATTCGATGATGCACCACTGTGCATTCATAAGCTTGAAACGTGAGTTATTTTCCAATTTAAAATTGAAATATTTTCTTTAAATGTATTTCAATTCATTTATTTCATATAGTCATGATTTATGTACAGACAACAGCAGGTCAACGTATACGAATCTGTCAAATTTTACCAATCAAACATTAACCTACCCCCATTGCGATAAGGTTGAAAATCGATTGCAGAAATTTGACAGATTGTGGTAACTTGATGTGCTGTCGTCTGTACGATGAAGAAGTACCAACCCTGATCTCAGGAGATTTTATTTAAGTCCCATGATGCTTTCAATTACATTTTGCACAACATTCTATACTTACATGCATATAATCCTTAAATTGAAAGAATAAATACCGTCATACCATAAGTGCTACCTATTGAGTACATACTTTTATAAATAAAGGCAGAAAGCCGATTTGAAAGGAATCTCTTTGACTACGTCGCCGAAGCCGGCTAGTGTGAAGCTACATTTAATCGATACCGAGGTAATAACGATTTATCAATGTGCTCGATGTCAGATCGTGAAAGTCAAAATCGATTAGCAGCTTTTTGATTGAATGTTTAGCAAATAGAAAGTACTGTTGTGATTTTTTGACGTAAGTACTGTGTTTATGTAGCGTTCCATTTAGTCAAAGAAATTAGTGAGCATGAGTTTCTTGTTGCGATTTTTAATCGATTTGAAGTGGCATAAATTAAATCAATTATGAATACCTTTGATCCGGATAGACGTTGATTTCTTAGAATTCAAGTAAATCTGGCTAGTTTGTTTTGCCATAAGTTGCTAAAGTTAGCCGTACAGTACACTTATCTTTATAATTGACACAAGGAACCACTTTCGCTGGCATTACTAATGGAACTTCGGAACATATCGACAGCCAGGACGTATATCAGTGATAAATCCGAGTCTAGAATCAGTGTCCACTTTCCAATAGTCAGTAGTCTTTATATTATTCATTTAGGATGTAATAAATTGGTGAGGGCTTGCGAATCCATAGATCACAAGCTTGAGGTGCTTTGCACTGGCCGCGGGTAAAATATTACAGCTCTGCGTGGCGACAAAGAGGTATGAAATTTTCTTGAGACGGTGTATTTCTCTAAATATTTTAATACTTGATTGACTCTATAACATATTTTAAAATATTAGGAATAATATTTGCTTTACTATAAAAAATCAAAGAATGTGAAAATTCGTGAATAACAGAGCTAAAATTTAATGTTAATCCTTTTACTCATTGCAAAAGCCCATGCATGAAAGTAGGTGCCGAAAACAAAAAAAAAATAAGTCTTCAATTCTACATAATCTGAATTTAACAGTTTGCACAAATGGTGTTAAGAGGGTTTAAAGCTAATTGGTCACTAAATCATTAACATCTTATCTTCAACTATTTTTTAAGCTTAAAAGCAATTTTTTGAGACGAATATTTTTAAAGTTGATCAAGTGGCTCTTGGTGTAAGTTTTTTTGACGCCATTTTCCTGCGGTCGTAATTATTTACAGCTTTAAATAAAGTGTTAGTCACCTGAAAGGTAGATGACATTGCTGTTTCTTGAAAATTCAAGGTTTCGAAAGGATTTAATGCAACGCAATAAAATCATTTGCAACGTTCTGAAAAGTTACACAAGCGAAACTTTGAATGGTTCATGCTGTATTATTACGTCACCAACTGCAATAATTTCTGAATTGTTGTAAGTTCATCGATATTTAAATCACTGTTGATTGATACATTAGGACAGTTGATAGGTGCTATTCAGTTAAGTTTAGTTTTAACTTAAGGAAAAAAAACAAGTGAATGGGAACACCCGGATACTTTCATGTAAAGAGGCTTGTAACACACAATATTACAAATATGATGGTATCAATATTCCAAGTATTTGTAGTACACATTACTATACCGCTCCTAAGTTTCGTTACTCGCCGTCGACAGCTTCAAAGCTCGCCGCGAGCTTTCACCGACGATGGCTGCCGTTTATTATTTTACTAGCAACAGCTGAGCTGTCACGATAATGTACGGGCAACAATTTAATTAAACTAATACTTCTACACTTCTACTTTTTTGTATACTTAGAAGATCTGCTGTTGTATGACTGACAGCTAGATGTAGACAGCTAATCACGGGATGTAAAGCATTTTATACTTGTCGTTGTAGTTGCTACGAAAAGGGCCAGATGTTTCAGAAGGTGATGGTGTTCTTTGTTTAATAAAATATGTACCTAATTGTATTGTTTAACTTTTACAACAGCTGTCCATTTTGTCACGCAGAAGTTGGTCTTCTTTTTTTTTCCTTAATATTTGACATGTGCGTTGTGAAATTCATAAACATGAAGTATGGAATACTACAGAACATATTGTTGTCTATTTAGAGGTATACAAGTGTTATTCTGCAAACTTATNAAGAAGTACCAACCCTGATCTCAGGAGATTTTATTTAAGTCCCATGATGCTTTCAATTACATTTTGCACAACATTCTATACTTACATGCATATAATCCTTAAATTGAAAGAATAAATACCGTCATACCATAAGTGCTACCTATTGAGTACATACTTTTATAAATAAAGGCAGAAAGCCGATTTGAAAGGAATCTCTTTGACTACGTCGCCGAAGCCGGCTAGTGTGAAGCTACATTTAATCGATACCGAGGTAATAACGATTTATCAATGTGCTCGATGTCAGATCGTGAAAGTCAAAATCGATTAGCAGCTTTTTGATTGAATGTTTAGCAAATAGAAAGTACTGTTGTGATTTTTTGACGTAAGTACTGTGTTTATGTAGCGTTCCATTTAGTCAAAGAAATTAGTGAGCATGAGTTTCTTGTTGCGATTTTTAATCGATTTGAAGTGGCATAAATTAAATCAATTATGAATACCTTTGATCCGGATAGACGTTGATTTCTTAGAATTCAAGTAAATCTGGCTAGTTTGTTTTGCCATAAGTTGCTAAAGTTAGCCGTACAGTACACTTATCTTTATAATTGACACAAGGAACCACTTTCGCTGGCATTACTAATGGAACTTCGGAACATATCGACAGCCAGGACGTATATCAGTGATAAATCCGAGTCTAGAATCAGTGTCCACTTTCCAATAGTCAGTAGTCTTTATATTATTCATTTAGGATGTAATAAATTGGTGAGGGCTTGCGAATCCATAGATCACAAGCTTGAGGTGCTTTGCACTGGCCGCGGGTAAAATATTACAGCTCTGCGTGGCGACAAAGAGGTATGAAATTTTCTTGAGACGGTGTATTTCTCTAAATATTTTAATACTTGATTGACTCTATAACATATTTTAAAATATTAGGAATAATATTTGCTTTACTATAAAAAATCAAAGAATGTGAAAATTCGTGAATAACAGAGCTAAAATTTAATGTTAATCCTTTTACTCATTGCAAAAGCCCATGCATGAAAGTAGGTGCCGAAAACAAAAAAAAAATAAGTCTTCAATTCTACATAATCTGAATTTAACAGTTTGCACAAATGGTGTTAAGAGGGTTTAAAGCTAATTGGTCACTAAATCATTAACATCTTATCTTCAACTATTTTTTAAGCTTAAAAGCAATTTTTTGAGACGAATATTTTTAAAGTTGATCAAGTGGCTCTTGGTGTAAGTTTTTTTGACGCCATTTTCCTGCGGTCGTAATTATTTACAGCTTTAAATAAAGTGTTAGTCACCTGAAAGGTAGATGACATTGCTGTTTCTTGAAAATTCAAGGTTTCGAAAGGATTTAATGCAACGCAATAAAATCATTTGCAACGTTCTGAAAAGTTACACAAGCGAAACTTTGAATGGTTCATGCTGTATTATTACGTCACCAACTGCAATAATTTCTGAATTGTTGTAAGTTCATCGATATTTAAATCACTGTTGATTGATACATTAGGACAGTTGATAGGTGCTATTCAGTTAAGTTTAGTTTTAACTTAAGGAAAAAAAACAAGTGAATGGGAACACCCGGATACTTTCATGTAAAGAGGCTTGTAACACACAATATTACAAATATGATGGTATCAATATTCCAAGTATTTGTAGTACACATTACTATACCGCTCCTAAGTTTCGTTACTCGCCGTCGACAGCTTCAAAGCTCGCCGCGAGCTTTCACCGACGATGGCTGCCGTTTATTATTTTACTAGCAACAGCTGAGCTGTCACGATAATGTACGGGCAACAATTTAATTAAACTAATACTTCTACACTTCTACTTTTTTGTATACTTAGAAGATCTGCTGTTGTATGACTGACAGCTAGATGTAGACAGCTAATCACGGGATGTAAAGCATTTTATACTTGTCGTTGTAGTTGCTACGAAAAGGGCCAGATGTTTCAGAAGGTGATGGTGTTCTTTGTTTAATAAAATATGTACCTAATTGTATTGTTTAACTTTTACAACAGCTGTCCATTTTGTCACGCAGAAGTTGGTCTTCTTTTTTTTTCCTTAATATTTGACATGTGCGTTGTGAAATTCATAAACATGAAGTATGGAATACTACAGAACATATTGTTGTCTATTTAGAGGTATACAAGTGTTATTCTGCAAACTTATTTTATGTTAAAAGAAGCGTCCAACGAATCTTGATACGAAGCGAAAGGAGGGACACAGAATTTTATAGAACTATTTTCATTTTTCTAACGTGTCAAGATAAAATGGTTACACTGCAGAATGATGGATGTTATAGTTTTAAATGCTGGTGTTAATCAAATTGCTTTTTTGTTTCTCTAATGGCATACCAAATGTTTTCTATTTAATTTATGCGGGCATTTACCATCTGTTTGCAAAGCGTAAAAATGATATGTGTATGTTTATCTATTATTATGTTTGGCAAATTATGCCTGCGAGAGTTATTGCCTCTGGTTTCTTGATAATGAATGGCTTATTCATGTAACCTCTTCAATCTATGTTCGTGTATTGATTTTCTCCAAAAAAGCATTTTTAAGAGCTTCAAAATGTTTCAGTTTTTTGTTAGGAACAATGAAGGTCTGTTCAACAAACGAGATCGTTTTAAGCTGATCTTACTGGTGTTTTCCAAAAATGTAACACATAAATTGTAAAAAAGAAAACAAGATACTTGTCTTTTGCAAATAGTTTATACTTAGCACATTTTAAAGAAAGCAATAAATCTTTAGATAAAGAACAAATAGGTTTTTAATTGATGCAAAGTTTTTAGGCTAACAAAACAGTAATGGATAGATTAGAAGTCGCTCTATCCATGGTCAGTGGTGACTAGCCTCGATTGATTTGTGCTGTCATGGTGTGGATTTGCTGCTCGAAACACCATTAAGGGGATCAACCATTAAGAAGACATCACTCATTGCTTTAGTTTTCAGGAGTCCGAATCAGTATTACTAGGAAAATGTTTAATACATAGTAGCCATTTTTAAACACGTAATTGGTTTAATAATACTTTGTGTTTTCTCGAATTCAATGCACACGGATATAGTTTTTTCGGACGCGTGTTTTGTAAGTTAGTGATTTTAGTTGCATACATATTTTGATTTGGGATCCAAAACTTACATCTATACCTACCCTACGCAATGAAACTCTACATTCGATCTATTTACACAGACTTATTCATTTTCGTGGAATTTAGGGTGTCAAAATTGGCTCCATATACCAAGCCCCAGCCGGCTGGTTGCTATTCAAATACAACAACCACTTATTCACGATACATCTGCCAATTGCGAGTGATAACATTTCCCAGTAATAATGTGAGTCAAGTTTGTGATAAGGGGGTGATAAGGGCCCAATGAATATGCGTGAACTGTGCTAAAAGGCGTCCCTGTTTCAGTGCCCTTTTGTTTTCGATTTCGATAATATAGGACTTTTTAGAAGGCATAAATTTAAAGGAAGTCTATCAAAAAAATGTATAACTACCAATTTTTAAAGCATTATTTTGGCATACCGTATTCTAACCAATTTTGCCAGCTAAGAGTTTTGTGCAGGCGAGCTTATGCAGTCAACAGCGATGAAAATCTTCAATTGTGTTACGTGGGAAATCCCTATGACCATAAAATATCGGTGTCTTTCAGGGGGTAAAACGACTGTCCATCATTTACACTATGAACGAAGAAACTTCTGTACTTTACCGATGTTATAATAACCAGTAAGTAATAAGTAAAACCGCCCAAGTGCGAGTCGGACTTGCGCGCGAAGGGTTCCGTTCCATTATCTATGAAAAATAAACGTACCTACTACCTACAATTAGCCAAAACACGAACATTTCTCGGCAACAAAAAATAACTTTGTTTTTCATACAAATATATGAACAACAAAGCTATGATTTGCGATTACTGAAAAAGTGCTATAACTCAAAAACTACTGACTGTATTTCGTTCAAACCAAATTTGGTTGATAGTTTTTATTAAGATCTATAACATATATTTTTTTTAGATTTTTCACTTTAGTAGTTTAGAAATTACAGGGGGGGTGGGGGGACACACATTTTAGCACTTTGAAAGTGTCTTACTCTGAAATGATTGACTTTGAGAAAAAATGGTTTTAGAAACCTCAATCTCATTTTTAAAGACCTATCTACAGACACCCCACAAGTATAGGTTAGACGAAAAAATTTTTTTTTTGTTTCAGTTCCATGTATAGGGAGCCCCCTTCTAATATTTTTATTTTTGTATCAAAATCGTAAAGCGGTTAACATAATACATCTACCTACCGAGTTTGAATGGTGTAGTCTTTATAGTTTCGGAATAAACTGGCTGTGACATACGGACAGACAGACAGACAGACAGACAGACAGACAGACAGACAGACAGACAGACAG
>NWSH02000517.1:11629135-11647019 GCA_002382865.2 Heliothis virescens
GATTTGAGAAAACTCTGACACTAGGGCTTGTCAGGTGATTAAACCTGCAGCTCACTCGATAAGTAGTAGAACTGGCCATTGAGGTAGATGTCTTTGGTATTTTCTTTCTTTCTCTCTTAACAGCAGTAAGCCTATAGATTTTACTGGCATTGTCAGTCACATACCTAGAAAAAATACCATTACATTCAAATTAGCTGTGTTGCCAACAAATTATAATGTTGCTAACAGTAATAAATAACTTGAATATATTACGCACTTGAGCCATAAAGGTATGTTTAAAGCCTTTTATTACTTCTTCAAAATTACAAAGAGGTTCGATGCCCTTCAATTTACAGTTAGTTTACATAAACTACGTCATGTAGTTATTATTTAACTGGTTAATATTATAAGTGATCTATTACAATCAACAATTTATTGTTGTAAATTGCTATTTAGTAGCGCGAACAGTCCACCTGTAGGCAGTTTAATATTTTTTATTGATTGGCATGAAACCCATCAATTAATTATTATTCTTCGGGTTAACACGTGCGAATCGATGTTTATTTGGATTTAAGTTCGATTTAAATGTAAGCAGTGGTTTTGCTGGGAATATTTATATTATGTACTTATCTACAGCTGTTATTTGTTACTCTTTTTCATAATTGGATCCTATATTATATATCTTTGAACCGTAGTTGGAACAAAAACACATTTTGCGAGAGCAAGAAACTATAGTCAACGATTAGTTGTGAATTAATAATCCCCATATACGAAATAAGTAGTAATTAACATATTAAAAAATATCTAGGAATGTAGTATTGACAGTAAATAGCATAAAATAAAGCCATCAGCTTTGGTATTTCCGTTAATAATAAAATCTGTTAATAACATCCTCCATTCTTGGATGTTCCGTTACAGCGACTGGTCCTAGAACCATGGAGTTATGTGGTCGATTACATTAATTAATACCCTCGATTAGTTCGGGAACCATGTTTAATTAATTTTGTTTAATACCAATACAACTATTTATTTATTAATATTTTACCTACTTTTGCAAAGCATTTAAACAGGAATTATTCCAAAAGAAAATGTTAATAAAATATACAAGATTAAAAGAAGAAAAATCTCTAACTGTTGGTCACAGAAAAAATGCAGGATAGGGATGAGATCGAGCGAGTGACTAAAGCGTCAAATATTCGAGTATGCTGAAACGCATTTTATGTTATATCTATGCAATAACTCTAGTAGTAGTCTCTTAAGCGTCATTAAATCACAACCAATTTTCAACATCAACCTCAAACAAGTTCGAAAAAAGAAAAATAACTTCGGACATTTTGTGACTTATTAAGTAACATAATGCAGGGCCACGCTCATAGAATATATTTATGTGCCCGAACCTGGTCACAATTTTATTTTATTATTTTATTGTTAATCAGATTAGTGCGTGGTTATAAAAAGTGGCTGTCATTCTTTCCTTTATAATGGGGGACCACCCGGCCGCTATAAGATTTTCTATTTGTAAAGTTTGTTTTGTCTACCTTTAAGCTTTTTGATAATGTTGTTGTTAGACTTATAGTTAATTAATGAAGATTTAAGTTACAATTACTAAGATGCTTGCAATTTATGATATTAAAGATAAAGATTAAAATATATATACGGTCGAATTTGAAACTCCTCCTTTTTTGGAAGTGGGTTAAAAAATAATGCATTTTTCAAGAATGCAACATTACTTTGGGGTTGGATGCGGATTGCCCACGACCGGGATGGTTGGCATTCGTTGGGGAAGGTTTACGTTCAGCAGTGGACGGACATTGGCTGATATGATGATAGAACATTAATTTACATAAAATAAGCAAACCTTGTACCGGTTTTTATCGAGCCTTGGAATGAAAATCCTCTCGCGATTGTATCACCAGCCTCAAGTTGTACAAACATCTGATAACCAATAAACGAAGATGGTCGCCATCTTTTGCTTATCAGCTGGCAAATATGTATGAATCCTCAGACATGTTCAACGATGCTTTCAAACCCTTGACCTGCAAAACTATGTAGAGTACAACCTACGTCAGTATCTTCTTAGCAAATCCGTTCAATTGCAGACGTTACCCATTCATCAAACAAAATCGAGATTGAAGATTTGACACACTTCATAACAGAAGAAGCCAGAATCACAGTGCAATGATTAATGATAATGTACTTAGCATATTTAAAAACACATAAATAACCAGACTGTCTGGCCGGTTGTAAAAATAGGATTTACTTTCATCTGAGTATTGTATCATTAATTACATTAGCTAGTAAGTAGTGAGCATTAATTAAATTCACATCATAAAAATGTCAGAGTGGCTAGGCGGTGGGTCAGATTATCTTTTTGATGTGGTCAACCCATGTACCTAATACAAATGTATGAATGGAAAAATAAAATATTAATTTAAATAACTATTGCTGATTTCTATTATATACCGTAACCTTGTCTAGCCCTTAATATCCCTTTACAAAAATTATGACAGAGATCCAAAACAATGACAATTGTTTGTGGTAAGTGGTGTTCTAAGTGGTTAACAAACAGAATAATAAAACTAACAAAGTTCAGAAGTAGATTGTGATGTTGTCAGACCCATCAGACCGTCCGTCTAGGCGGATGAAGGTCGGTCGGTCAGTAACTCACCACGCACGGTAACCGCGCGATGACTCTGTGAAAATGATTGAATGCATTCAAAAGTGCAGACAGACTACTTAATAATAATATGTCGAAAGATTTTTTTTTTAATTTAATCCACTAACATTTAGCTCATCGAAAATGATTTTGATTGTTAGAAAAAATATTCTCAACGCTGGGTATGTTAAAAAACAAAGCCTGCATGATGTCCTTTTACAAACTCAGACTTTGTTTCGAGAAGATTTAGTTAATACCTCAACGTACAAGTCACCTTAATAAAATTGTATAATATCTATGAAAAATTACAATCACAAATAATAATATAAACAAAACACATAAGATGATCAACAGCACTCTTGCTGCTAGCGTAACAATGTTTGGGGTTGTTTGGACTTACGAAATTGCAATATCAAAGACTACGCCACCCGGCTACTTACATTACATGCAATATACACTTTTAAATATCCGAGTGTATCAGGTAATCCATTATAGAACCAACCCGTATCATTTAAATGGGGTATTGTACGTGACGCGGCACCATTGGTTTTGAGAAAGCATTACGTCAATACACAGAATGGTACGGTTCCGATGCATGTTTCAAATGAAACAGCCTGATCGGATTACGTGCCCACATTCTTCATTATAATACTATGTAAATGTTGGCTTAAACATTTATTTGTAACTGTATAAAACTGAGTGATTTCTGTAAAAAGTAGAGTTTATAAAGTTTAAATGAAATTATTGCAGATGTATTGAATACGGTGCTTGAGATATTTGACTAAGTGTCGGTTACATAGGTTCCAGATAAAGTTCTAGATATCCATAAATGTATTGTTAATTAATGTTGGGTTTCAATTTTAAAGATTTTCTTAATCTATTCGGTCTTTCAGAATATTATGATCCATTGAACGTATAATACCAGTAACGCTAGAGAAAAAACGATCACATGACTTCTCATTACTCAAAACTTGAAACTCTTTGACAAAAAGCTGTTTGCACACGTAAATAAATATCGTAACCTCCTTGCAATGTTTTTTATTTATTACTTGTTGTGTATATTGGCACTGTAAGGTCAGCCCGGGTACTACCCAGTAAGAAAAGAATAATAAACCTTGAAATAATGTAACGTCAATCGTTATTACTTACCACTGAAATAAAATTTAAAAAAATACCTATTCCAGTTATATACCAAGATAATTATCGCCTGTTAATCTGTTGATTTGTCTAACGATGAACTGTTTTTGTAGGTCCTATATGAGCAAGAAAAAGTTTTATCATCGAGTTTCTGAATTCATCAGCTCGCAAATCTACTGTTTTTGGATTTAAAATGGATTCATCAAATAACCCTTTATTTATTTTAATTAATCATTACATATTAGGCAATTAACATACATCAAGCAAAAGCATGAAAATAAAAAAAACTTGTGAAGGCGGTCGAGATGTTCGCAAGGACGAATGCTAATTTTATTAAATTAAACCTTTTTCCTCTTGTAATTTGTCATTGTGAACAATTGGTACACTCTTTACTTCGATCGTGATAGACAAAAATGGAGACATAAAGTCGAATGGGTGCGCGTGCGTCGAAATTGAACAATGAGAAAGGTTGACGTGCTTCCGTCCCTTTATTATTCATTTACAACCTTCTCTTTGTATGCGGCATCCTGTCGTACACTCAAACTTTTTGACAGATAAATTATTGTTTATCTTTTAGTTGGCGGCCTTGGAGGCAGCGGGAGATCGCTCATGTTTAATGAAGACACTCGCTTACAAAATGCGAAACGTGTATAATCTTCTATCTGTATACTTATATTGTGGGATTGTTTACAAACAAGCTAAATGTACCAACATTTAAGCCCAGGAAAATACACGCTGCTTTAAACGATTCCACGAAACTGTGGTGCGAAGCACACCACCGAGTTGCTCAGTAACTGAGCACAAGATTGATCTTCTTCGACAATTTCAACGTTTTTCTAAAAATATGCATTTTGATGAAACTGTCATCTTTTATTACACATTATAAATAAATCTGTACCTATTCTATTCATAACACGCTCATTCTATGGCCCTAGCTAACACCACGCATGGTTAGGCTAGTGTCACATTGTCCAAACGTTTATGGTTTTTTCGAAAACAATTGTTGTATCCATGTTATCTAATTGAATTCAGTGAACAAAGGAGCACTTTGTGTTATCATCATCTGCAGACCTAAATAAGCAGTTGGTGCTGATAAGCCGTGATTCAACTGCAAAGGATTCCGATATGACAAGTTATTCTGTAATGCATGTTGCATGTTAAGTTCTTTGTTAGAGAATGTCGCTGATAAATGTGTGATTAGAGATTTTTTTGGGTCACTCGGTCTGGATTTTGAGTGTTACTTGCTGTTGGACATTTCACTGAAGGCTAAAGGCTGAGTCTATAGTAGATAAAGCAATCTGTTTGCATTTTCGACATGCATCGAGTTCTTCGAGGTAAATACTTTGCCGTCATTGAACTTTAAAGCTTAATGCGAGAAGAGAGACAGTAGCTCATGTAGGAGTAAATAAAAATACCTACTAGGTACTCAAAAATTAATAGTCGTGAAACTTAATAATGGATGATTGTTCCTGAGGCGGTTTTTAAAAAGAGGTTGCAGGATGTAATAACATGGCTGATAAGCGTGTTTCTAAAACTGTGCGGAAATCATTAAGATATGGACCAAGAGTGTGACTATTCATTGTTTGTATTTTAGCAAAACTGTTGAAAATGATGTAAGTACGAGTATGTATGTAAATTATACTAGAATAATTTATTTGCAATGACTTTATAACAATATTCCAGTTAGCGTAGATGCGATTGGACATTGATTGGATAATGGTCTTTGTGGTGTCGTTATACTTGTTTTTTAATTTCATTAAGGACATACGTAATTATAAAGTGAATATTTCTTAAAGGCACAGTCTATACGTACCGTGGAACGCTAGTAAACTAGCGCTAATACCATGTTGTTCTATTAGAATTTGATATGTCCAGTTTTTACTAGAATTTGAATTGGAAGCCAACATTCCAGAAAAGATGAATAAGTGGTGTACAAGTGTACAGGCGACAGCAGGTCACGGTAACCGAATCTGTCGTACCAATCGAACATTAACCTTCCACTATTGTGATAAGGTTGAAAATCTATTGCAGAAATCTGACAGATTGTGGTAATTTGATGTGCTGTCGTCTGTACAATCCTTACGAGATCGTCCATGATATCATTATAACGATTTATGACCGCGGACGATGTGCCTTTGTTTTCCTTAAGCCTTGGGGAAATCATATTCGCAGTATCTACCAGCTCAAAAGTTGATATCATTGTCTTATTCATCTAGTTTTTGGATTTTACCATTAGGTACCATATTTTAAATTTATTATTTGAACGCAGGTACTTATTTATTTTATTTTATACAAAATGCTACGAAGACACTGATAATGATGTTACTCTGAATTTAGAAAAATAAATAAATTTTATATTTTTAGGATTTTGAAAGAAATTTGGCAGTTAGCTTATAATCTGAGGGCACGGTAGTGCCCCCGCCACATGTAGTCTACTTTTTATCGGCTGCGGGAAGTGATTACCTCGGGGAGTGGGTGAAACCGCTGACAGAATCTAGTAATTTATTACTGCGTAAATATTACTGTCCGTCATTACTAAAAACTCGTAAAAAATGAACTCTATGTCTATAAGAACAAATAATACTTTGTGTAGCAGTGATTTTATCCGAGACATGATTTCAAGAACAATTTAAGACAATGGAACATAAATTAATCATAGTTATATTTTAGAGCTAATTAAAATAATAAATGAACCTTTATGACGAACCATTTTTACAATACGAGCGTTGTTCATTAACAAAACATAAAATATTAAAATATACGACATACATAAAACAGTAGTAAATCCATTTTAATTGTCATGTTCTATGTAATAAAAGTTGTGTAATCCGTGAAAGTGCACTATCGTTAGGAAGAGGATGGTATTATCGCGTGAGTAATGTCCGGTGCGTATGCGCATGCAGTTCGTTGCACCACAGCTTTACAGCTTTAGCGTTGAACCTTTCTATACAAGTCTTTTTTACGATAGTTTTAAAGAAAAAACAAAATCAATTTTACTTGTTTTTGTATTTTTGGCTCAAAGAAATCGTTGAAAGAGGCACATGTTTTCCCTGAAGTATTTCAGGTATTTAGATATAGATTTTCATTTATTTCAGCTATTAAAACCCATATAAGCACATACAATATTAAAGTTTTATATTGCTTAGTCATAACTTTTTCTACAGTAAAGTAACAAATACATGTCGTTTACATACAAAGTAAAATCTGTCATATTACCGAGAATCGAAGTCATAACAAGCAATTTTATTATTTTTACATAAGGAAAACCAAATACAACGCACCTTGTAAATTCTATTTGATAACAAATTTGCAAAGATATTAATTAGGTGTAAATATTCTTGCAAATTTGTAAATTGTGTAGGTATACAGTATTCCCCGAACAAGGAAAAGTAAGATTAATATATAATTTTTTATGTTTTGTTCTCAAATATTCAAACAGTTCACAGAATTAATGAAATCATCATCCTTTGTTCTTAAAACAAGTCATTTTGTACACACATTTTTTTTATTTTACTCTACATACCAACAGTACTAAGTACTTTATTTTACCGTATTTTAGGTCAGTTATAGGTAATTTTAAGTACCTTGTAAGTGCAGACAGAGGCACAAACATGTTGTTTACCGTTAATTGTATGAATAATTTTCATTTGACATCATCAAATAAAAATAATAAAATTCCTATAAAACGAATTGGTAATTACTAAAACTCTCACTTCTAATATAATCACGAATAAAATAAAAAGAACTTGACAAGAATAAATTACAATGAACAAGAAATAACTCGAGAATCGGTTTTAGATATTTATTTTCTCAAAAGATATCCAATATGGTTAATATGTTCTAATTTAGAGCACATTCTGTCACCTTCATCACAGCTTAACACCCACTGCTGGACAAAGGCCTCCCCCAAGCTGACGGGATTTGCCCGTACCATACCGTACCATATGCGTGTTGGTGAGAGCTGTGTGTGATTTTTTAGCTTCGGATTTCTGCTGCCCATCTCCTAAGAATTGAATATCCCACTTGACACTCTGTGGTGGCTATTCCGCCACAAGCCGGCCGCCAGAGCCTCGTCCGTTTTTCATTCATAAGGTTGCACTACGGGCAGGTGAGGTTAGCAATTGGGGCAGGACGTTGTTGGTTTACCCCTACTCCCCAGCATTGATATACATTTGTTTATCTATATCAATTCCAAGTTCGAGAGCAGGTCACGAATAAAATTGTTTTTTTTTTCTTATAAAAACAATAAAATAATAACGTTTAACCTCTCGAAACAGTGACATAATTGTGTACAAAGGTCATCGGGTATTTGACCTAGTATCCGCCGTGTGGTCCGGAACACTGATTATATTGTGCATTATTGTGACTCATTCTCACTGGTATTGCAATGTTACAGTTTTTTAGTTAAAATATATATTAAAATCGGTATTTCAGGATAGTTTAGCTTTAGCTATTTTTCGCGATTTTATTTATTTTCTCATAGAAAGGTTAGTGTCTTTCCCTTTAGCTGTTTATTTAAAAAAAATATCAAATTATGTTTTAATAACTGTTGAGCCTAGAATGAACAGTTATAAGTACTTATAAGTTTATAACTGTCAAATAAAAAAAAAAATTAAATACGTAAAGTTAGTTAATTTTGTTTTTATTTTACAGGAATAAATAGAGTTCAGCATAGCAACTAATATAAAATATTACTATGAAAACACGAAATGTTATCTCACTGGCCTTTTATGATGCAAGGACAAGTGCATTGACAAGATAATGTTTTCTGTTACAATTTATAAAACAAAATATAAAAAAAACCGGCCAAGTGCGAGTCGGACTCGCGCACGAAGGGTTCCGTTCCATTATCTATGAAAAATAAACGTACCTACTATCTAGAATTAGCCAAAACACGAACATTTCTCGGCAACAAAAAATAACTTTGTTTTTTCATACAAATATATAAATAACAAAGTTATGATTTGCGGTTACTGAAAAAGTGCTATTACTCAAAAACTACTGACTGTATTTTGTTCAAACCAATTTTTGGTGGTAGTTTTTATTAAGGTTTATAACATATATTTTTTTTAGATTTTTTACTTAGGTAGTTTAGAAATTACAGGGGGGGGGACACAAATTTTAGCACTTTGAAAGTGTCTTACTCTGAAATGATTGACTTTGAAAAAAAAACACCGGGTTGCACTCCGGGAGTGCTGGCAGAAGTGAAAACATGAATATTAACTTTATGCGTTTTTGATATTTTTTTGAGATTATGGAATGAAGAAAGTGCACAACTACTTTTTACTGTCGTCACTTGTCCACGATATTGAGAGTTTCTCAAAAAAATCTTTTGTCCCTATCACTGTACTGGAAGGTAAACTAAAGATACCTTAACACTATTAAATAATATCAAAATTTAAGCACGACTCCATCTATGATTTTGAAGAATAAAAAACTATACTCGTACTTTCATACTTGACTAACTACTTGACTTTGAAAAATTATAGATGGCGCGACACATTTTTTCTCACATGTCTCTCCTCAATTTTGAGGGTTCTGGTTGAGCTAGAATTATTCAAATATATATTTTGAGTTTATTGCTGTGGCCTGGATGCTAGCCTAAAGATACTCCGGCACCATTTCATTTTATAAAACTAAAAACCCAAACTCCATCTATGATTTTAAACGATAATTACTGAGCCTGACACTATTGTCAAATTTCACATGTTTGAAACGTCATAAAATATCTTACCGACCTGCACTTACGGAATTTCTAAGGAATTTCGGGTTTCACAATTTTGGGTTTCAAAATTTTGGGTTTCACATTTTGGTCACGTGATACCTGTCGCGAGTTTATATATTTTTCCCCATACAAAAAGTGTTCAACGCCGCTAAAGAAGTTTTCACTTCAAAAATGGTTTTAGAAACCTCAATCTCATTTTTAAAGACCTATCTATAGACACCCCACAAGTATAGGTTAGATGAAAAAAAAATCTTTTTGTTTCAGTTCCATGTATGGGGAGCCCCCCTCTAATTTTTTTTTTTTATTTTTGCATAAGAATCATAAAGCGGTTAACGTAGTACATCGACTTACTGAGTTTGAATTGTGTAGTGTTAATCGTTTTGGAATAAAGTGGCTGTGACATACGGACAGACAGACAGACAGACAGACATGACGAATCTATAAGGGTTCCGTTTTTTGCCATTCGGCTACGGAACCCTAAAAATGACTCGCGAATATGTTTGCCTGATAATATCAGATGTCACAATGTAAAAGTAAAATAATATAAAATGTAAGTTATATAAAACCTCATTCATTTTCTTTTAATAAAATATGGCGTAAAAATTCTCCTCATGCAAGTTACAAACTATTTTTAACCATAATGCCACTTTCTTCCTGTGCATAATCTGGTATGTAATATTTCCAATTTCGAAAAGAAAACCGACAAGTTTTGACGGTAGTAATAACGTTACCATAAATAAACGTTTCAGTAGACCAATATCATGGTAACAACCTTGTTAGTAGGTGGTACATCTTATCCATATAGTCCATCCAAACCGAAGCCGAAGTGATTTACCCCGCAATCAATCCATTAAAACCTCCTCGGATCTATACCATTACATAGTAATCTTTATAACCACTATTAATTTATCAGCTGGCCTCGCGATCATTAAGTCTAGCCCGTTGACAATGTCCGAGGTCGACGACCCCGCTCTTGATGCACACACACATGCACAAATTGCTACTCTATCTACGCTAATGACTGTGTTATACTATTTATTGCACTTATATGTTGTAATAACAGTATTTTAGCGCTATCTTGCATTTTTTACAAAGAAACTTGCAGTATGAATAGTCATCGCTTAAGGAAATTATAATATATTTTTTATATTTATTATTCAGTTGTTTTAAACCATTTAAATGTAGATTGTATACGAGAAGTCATAGCTCTTTTAAAGACTGGAAGACAATTAGCATTCTTGGAAGGTAATCATTATTATTCAGGGGGATTACGTAGAAGTAAGGTTCTGCTCTTCCTGTTATTATAGGTTTTAAATACACCTTTGTGGTATTATGTATACTGAGGAGTCCTTGACAATTGTTGGCGGAAATGAAGCACACGTAATAGTGACATTGCATCGCGCTTTTCACCCGAAGGGCCATCTGTGCCCACATGTAGTGTAGTGTATTAATAATAATGATAATGATTTCCTTTGCAATAATTGGTATTACCATTAAACTGTTAATGTACCTATAGGTAGTTGTCCTGTAAAATACTTAGTTATTGCGAAAAGGCACACAGAGAGTACGAGAAATAAATAACATAATACCTTAACCCTATTCCCTTCAACACATAACTCAGATAGTTTATGTTCTTACAATGAACCGTAAACACCTACTTATACTACCATTTCAGGAGCTATAAAATAAATTAAAAATCGGAGGTGGCAACTTCGGATGCCATATGGCAACTACTCGGCAAAAAGAAATATGGCTACGATGCACTATTGCAACCTAACTAGAAATCTATTTCGAAATTTTATAGCTGACTAAATTGTGATCAGCATTGTACAAACTTTTTTGTTGTTACGAAATGATTACGTTGTCTGTTATGCGTTTTATAGACTGCTAGTTATAGCCGTGTATTGCGCGCCTGTGCGGTCTTATTCATGAGCTGAGATTCAAAAGAAACTGTACGAATTATGCAAGCCGAGGTTTGAAGCCACTGAAGATGAATGCACATAAGCGCAATGATGAAACAGCCTTTTGACCTTGGGGTTAAGAGGGTCCCTGGGTTCGTTTTTCCAGCTATCCTGGTATCCCATAGGCCTTCTTGTATCTAAGCATGTCTATCATCATGAAAAAATCAAGTATGTAAAGAGATCGCTAACAAGCGTCACGTAGAGACAAAATTGTAGTCCCGTCAATCACTCACTGTAAAAGCAACAAAATTTATCTCGTGCCAATCTATCATTAGACGCTTGCATAAGCCTATTGTCGTGTAAAGAGTTGAAAGACTTCTACGGTCTAGCGCCAGAGACGCCACGCAGTCTGTCATGGCGTTACGTCAACAGGTCATTGAACTGTGAGACGGAGCTACATTTTCTCATAGGGAAAACTTTTACAAGTAATGTCTGGCATGGTAGCAGACACTAGGTTAGTATAGGAAGGATATAGCTGCGGTTTGTGGTGTCTAATGATAGCGAATTATAATCATATTGCGTGGTTGGCGTGGGATTATTTTCAGTTGTAAATTATGAGCTAAAGTTATATGTGCCTATATAGGCGCGTTTAGTTAATTTATATTGTACCAGGCTATTTATTTCAGCACTTTTATTATTGTGTGAATAACTCAAACAAACAGTCTTCCTCGCGTACTTAGGTATTCATTTAAGTAAACTTGCACAATTACCAGCTTGTAAAGACACGCAGCACAATTTTATGCCTTTCTGTTTCTCTATTATCGTCGCGTTGACAAATTGTTTGTCGTTGAATTTCAATAGAAAACTTTTAAGTGGAAAAGCATGTGAACATGAACAAACTTATAGAGGTGTTTACTATGAGTAAATAAACTATGGATTATATACTACCATTATGTTTACCATAAAGTTTCTTGGCACTTTTAGAGTAGGTACTTACCTAAACATGGTTCGCGCTGTTAAATTTTTGTAGTAGGTAGGACGAGGTTAGTTAGAATTCACAGTGGCTACTATGTATACTGCCGTATACCAGATAATGCCACTGACAAGTAGGTTTAGTTTTCACTAAACTTGATGGCGGGTTGCAGCTATCTTCAAAGTACAAATACCATGCCTGTGGCTACAGCTCCCGCGACCCGTTTGCGCTTAAAAATGGTTTCTGCGCAGCCACGTCAGTCGATATTCTTGTGAAGTTCATTATAGGTATTTTGCACTGTCCTTGACGACACGTGTCAAAAGCAACTTCCCAGTACCCACAGGTATATTGGATGTCTGTGTGAGTGAATGACCTAACACTGCATTGCATGTCGGTCACATTTCACGTATCACCTCGCTCAATGCTGACAATTGTCGCTTCTCTGGTTGCAACCGAGTTTCTATGTGGGTATTGTCGTGATGGAGTGCATTGGCCGTTGTTACTGATATT
This sequence comes from Heliothis virescens, assembly GCA_002382865.2. NCBI lineage: Eukaryota > Metazoa > Arthropoda > Insecta > Lepidoptera > Noctuidae > Heliothis > Heliothis virescens. Next base: position 11,642,017 of record NWSH02000517.1, read on the forward strand.
TGGTACTATTTTTTTTACGATTGTCAAGAAAAATAATTCAGCAAGGAAATGTTACATGAAAGGGTTTAATAATGACGTTTGACAATCCGACACGACCGGACAGAGATCAGGATGAAAAGGTTTAGTGCCTACGCTAAATTATTCTATAGTATCTGATAGGTAATTAAACTAAGATGTAATCTAAGATAAAATTGGATTTATTGGTATAGAATTGGTAAGAAGCCTAATTCAGAAGACAGAAGCCAGACACAATTGCCAATACAAACCACTCCCACTATAATAAGGGGTGATTTCTTTAACAAAGACAGTAACTAATTACTGCTAAAGTATTATGGCGAGCGAGCCAGACTCCCACGTAGACTTGGCGCAAGTCATATCAGATTATAAGATTACTCGGAGAAATTGTTACTTTAATGTCATGAGCTTTTAACGACTCACTGGCTTAGGAGATTAGAAATTAGTTACGTGTCAATCGTAAAATACTGTTTGCTTTAAAATGGCTTTGAATTAATTGTGGTTTTCTATAGGTACCTACCTTTATACTAATATAATAAAGGCTCCGAAACTACGGAGCCGATCTGAAAAAAAAAAAACTGAAAGATGTACTATCCCCAAGTAATCTGGGCTATATTTTGTTTGTGTAGGTATGGGAAGTAGTTCGGTGCTCGGGTGAAACCGGGGAAACGCTAGTAGAAGATAAAATTATTTTTTGTTGATACTGGACAAACAAACACAACGGCTATGTAAGATTTATTGTACTCCTTGGATTAATAAACTTCTGTAAAAAAATAACAGACAGAATATGTTCAAGGTTCAGAAATATTGTAGGTTCGGTGTTAGGTTGCAGTTACAAATTGCACACGTGGCTGCATCGACGTCTGATGGTCGTTTGAATAGCTGGTGGCAGCACATTAACGACCCCTTGATGACTACTTACAGACTTTAGCCACAACACAGTCATTAACGTTACCGAGTTACAGCCGAGAATCTTATTACATTTTCTTTTAACTGAGGGTGTGAATACGACTTTGTACAGGCTGTTCTAGATGAACCCAACAATATTCTAAACAAAAAATAAAGATGTAGTTGTATGGAATGGTTTTACATTATAAAAAATCATACTAACAAAATCCTTAGCATTCCCATAGAAGATTTTTATCCGTCTTCTTATAACACCTTGTATAAGGTTTATTAAATCTATTGAGGAATAGTGTAGACGGGGTTTTATGATTAATGTGTCTCTCGGTGGATAAGTTGTGAGGCGGCTGTCCGTTTAAAGATTGAGTAAGTGCTGAGGTCAGCAATAAATCCCTCTTCGATAGGTCGACAGCTTTTCAAAATAAAATGAGAGAGGAAATTGATTCTAACTGTAGCTTGTATACTGAACTGGAATTGGTTTCCTTGGTAATGGTTTTTGTTATTATGTTTTTGATGTAGGATTCTAGAATAATAAATTATTTTCTATTGAAATTGTCACTGCACTTTTTGGAGGACACTTTTGACGAGCATAAAATATAGTAAGCTAGTAAAGTCCAACGGGACTATTGTCAAAGGACCTAAGTTTTGTAATCTGGAAAAAACCCAGTGTAATCTATTAAAATACATTATTTGAAGACGATACAGAGAACAGATACTGAACCACTAAAATGTTTACCTACTTTGAACCGAGAACCTAAAATGAACGAGAGTAAATGAAAGAGTAATACGACATCATGTATCAAATAGTTACGGTGCCTTAAAATGTAAAGTGCCATCAATTGCCCCCACACTATAATAAATCGTCCAGCTAAGTACAAAATTGTTAGTTCGAGTGATTTACAAAATATTAATGTTCCCAAATAAACTCATAAATTGAAATTAATTCTACTAGACTGTGATCTGTGACGGTACCTTATCACCATTATATCTTGACACGTAACAGCGCCGCTACTTGTTGAAAAAATCTTCAAAATTGGAATGCTCTACTTTAGTTCTATATTTCTCCGTGGGTCAAGGTAAATTGGACATAGTGCATATTAAGACTTTGATAAATGTACCATTAACATTCCATAGGTAAGAGGATGCGGCTATCTGTCATCTTATAGGATTAGGCGTTCGAATTTTAAGAGAGGTGTTTTACGAATAAAAACTTAATTGATGCTTTATCCAAGAAGCGTGAAGAAAAAAGAGGATGTCCTAGTCAGAAGATTTATAAAAAGATTTAAAACAAATGTAGTCGAAACTACTTTCGAATAATTGTTCAGGAAAATACTTCTGAATTGATGAAATATCATTTAAGGTTGTACATTAGGGTGGGTCGATTTTTTCAAATTGTGTTGGATTTTAACTGGGGGGGTCTCAAAAGTTGCGTAAAAATATAAGCTATTAGACTATTTTTTTATTTTTCTCATTTTGTATTGTTTTCAGCCCTCTACCGGAGTTCAAAATTTTCATAAATTCAAAGAAAAGTTGTATTTAAATATGGGTATTAACAAAAAAAAACTCACTTTTAAGGATGAAAAACATTTATTACGATCTTCAATTGTCATTAATGAACAAAAATAAAACATATAAAATATATACATACGTATTCTACATACGCGTGTAACGCGCATCAAACCGTCATTGTTGTAATGTTAGAAACCACTCAGAAATCTTAGAATTATGTAGAAAACTGATTTTGCATGATGTAGTTGTCTTTAAAGGACCAAATAAAAACAAGAATAAGTAAAAAAATCTTTTAAAAATATTTTGTAGTTTTTGAAATATAGGCAGAAAATACCAATTTTTCTGATATTTGAGCCTCGGTAGAGGGCTAAAAGTTATATCGAATATTTTTTAAAATATTTTTCCTGTAAAAGTACGACAATAACGCAACTTTTAAGACCTACCCACGATTTTTATAAAAAAAAAATTGAAAATCGACCCACCCTATTGTACATGCGACGGAAGCTTAAAAAATGGAGTAGCTTCTCCCGTTTTCCCAACATTTCCCTTCACTGCTCAGCTCCTATTCATTGTAGCGTGATGAAAAGTATCCTATAACCTGCTCAGGAGTATGAATAATGATTGTACCAAGTTTCGTTAAAATCCGTCCAGTAGTTTTTGTTTCTATAGCGGTTATACAGACAGACAGACAGACAGACAGACAGACAGACAGACGGACAGACAGACAGACAGACAGACAAAAATTTTACTGATTGCATTTTTGGCATCAGTATCGATCCTTAAAATAACTAACGGGGGGTGACCCCCGTTAGTTATTTTGGAAATATATTTCATGTACAGAATTGACCTCTCTACAGATTTATTATAAGTATAAGTATATAGATGTTTAAGTTGCTGTTATTTAAAGGGCTATAAAGTTAAAAGTTCGACTAAATATAAAGTAATTATTTAAGCTCAAGTCGTAAGCTTCATACAATTCGTTTTGATCACTGCAGGGGTCATGTTTTATATTAAGCTTAAAACAAATATTAATTGGTTGTTTTCTTTAATTATGACCTTTTAATTTTATTACATTTCTTAATGTCACACGTGCACACAAAAATAGTTTTAATACATTTTATTAAACATTTGATTTTAAGGTATAATTATAGTGAATGTAAAAAAAAAACTGTTCGATGTAATCTTAATTAATACAAACCGTAGTAAAAAATAAACTAGTTCTAAACTATTCCCAATTCCACGATCATAATTAGCATTAATGGTTACAAGATCACGATTTCTTAATAACTGCTAAATACAAGCTCTTAATTAACAAACCTTCTAGAACATCATAACATTAACTAGATAAAAATAAACTTTTTTATAGCTTTACTACTACATTCTTTAATTTGTTACATAAATAAAAATATTACCTACACCTAAATAGTTACACGATTTGACAAAATGAAAAACAAATATGTTTGTTTTATTTACTTTTAATAGCGATTTTTATGGCTAAATAACTTTATTATGATAAACATTTATAGCTTAATTTATTAGCGTGTATTAATTACAACGGTTATGTGACATTAATTTGATGTGCTCTAGAATTTTTATCGTTAAACTATGCGGTTGTAAAATTCACACAATTTGTTACATCGTTAGCGTATTATGTAGGTTGCTTGTCAAGTTTACGCTCGTCATAGATTTACATTTTTTGCAGATTCCATAATAACAAAAAATGTTTTCTTTATATGCTTGAACATCATCACACTCAATTCTTTTGCGCTCATATAAAAATAATTTCATCTGAAACTGACTTTGCCATAAGTTATCGTAGCAAGAATTGGATATGAAGCATTGGATATGAAAAACAGTAAATCCTAAATCACAACCGAAGCAAATAGTATAAAAAAAAATTACACTCCACCTGTGAGAACTAAACACATCTCATTAGGCCGTCTCATTACAGTCACAGGCACCTTCAGCACATAAACCGAGGTCAAGGATCCCTGGGCTTAGCATGCAGTCGTAGGTACATACCTACCTATATACAAAGCAGGTGTGTCGACAGGACGCCGATGATTGTTACGAACAGGATCCTACCCCGATCACTTGTGAGCTTGAATGTCGAACATGTGTAGGAGTAGGTAGGAAATGGATTAAGAAGTTGTATGTGCTGTTGCAAATCTGATCACATCTGGGTGCTTCCTTCCATATTTGGGGGCACGGCAGTGCCCCCGCCAAGTCGAGCGCAAAGCAAACACTGCCGTACCATCCTTTACTGGAACCATTTCGCCGCATTTTCAGGCCTCTATTCGAGAACCTCTAGATAAGACTAGAACGCTGAAATTTTCATCATCCAGAAAGCTATAATCACGTACTTAAAAACCAGAATTTCAAGTGTGTAGATAATTTAGTTTCAAAGTTAAGCGAAAGCAAAGTTTCATATTTTCGACACTCACTCACTCATGATCATCAAAATAGAACTAGTACTTCCAATAAAGTCAGAGAGCTGAAATTTGGAACAGAGTTAGGATTTAATGACCACATATAAGGAAAACTATAAAAACTAGGATAATCGAAGATCTGGAGTA
>NWSH02000517.1:11649176-11678647 GCA_002382865.2 Heliothis virescens
TTACTTTTTAGAGAAAAGCAGCTCCATAAAGACTTGGCTAGTTTTTTACAGTATGTTTTTGGTGGGATAAATCTTTAATACTTCAAGCGTAGCCGACACTGTAAAAGTGTAAACGACTGTTCATGACTAATCATTTTAACATTCAAAATCTGGTGGTTTATTGTCATCATTAACATTGGTTTAAAATGAAGAAAATTAATTTGAACGATAAAACCAAGGATTAATTTTGGTTCATTAAGTGTGATTCAAATTGCCACTCCTATAAATATTTCTTATTAATATATAACCAAAAAATACTGCATGATCACTCCATTTACTAACATCTCTGTGACCTACTCTCCATCAGACCAGGGTGTTTTACGAGTGAGTAAAACGAGCTGAACGAGTTTGGATCCTGGATCTGTGATGAGAATTCTTTAGGAAGCATAAATTACTATTAATGTGATCGATACTCGGTGTATTAGCAGAACAAGATGAATCTCTTTCACAATATGAATATTATTGATATTATGTCGTCCTAACACTCATACGCACCATCAAGTGGCACGTTGTTTTCTGTCGCTACTACTCATATGAAAGTGACAGTGATAGCATGAGGCTTTGGCGCCTGTCTCTTAAAATAAACTTAAGTTTGAGTATCACATATATCAATATTTAGGTGTTGTAAGTCCTAAATTTGGGTAAAAAGTAAAGAGAGCCAATTAGGGTAACTCACTGTCGTTATGTTTGTCAGTACTCGTTGTTACTGTGTACAACGAATGTTTGATTCTGAAAAATATATCACATACGAGTACATAGGTACTTTGGTTATGTCAGGAGATTTTTTTTAACTATACATAAATTGTCGCCTCTACATCTTTTAAGTTCTATAATATGTGGTTTTACTTGAAAACAACATCGTAATTGACACTTACTGAATTTATTTCGTCCCATTTCATGTTACCTACGTGAGACGAATAAAGAGACAAGATCAAGTTAAGTGAATGAACGATCGAGTCGCTTTACTGGTTTCAGTAAAACAATTAAAGCTGGATACATACAAAAACTTGAATGGAAATATTACATGAAGAAGGTGATTAATTGCTTTTGTTTTAAGAATTGGTAATGCATAATGTAACTTAAGAACTTTTTGCAAAATGCTCATTCAGTATAGTTACTATGTACTAGTTCTAATGCCTAGATTAGAAAGATAATACCACGATTTGCTGTCCAGCGAACAATAAGGATCGCTAAAAAAACAAAACACAATCAACCGTCTATGTACCGCTACAGATAACGTTCCACTTTAGCTATAAATATTAGTCCAATATTTATATCCATAGCCATGCAATTATGTCCAAATTGCTGAACTATAACTTTCATTTCAATTATGAACGCTGCAAGGCACAAAGCTAAGTTCACATCAATCAAAAATGTGCGAAAGAAATGAAAGGATGTGCCATCCATTCAAACAGCGAGACATTGATAAAAAAATATGTTATTGAGATTATTTTTTGTGAGTTTGTTCATGTGGACTCGGTTTTATAGTGTTGCACAGAAAGCGGCCCAGGGGCTCTAAACCCTCGGTGATTAGCCACAAACGATTGTAGTATACTGAACGCGAAAGTTGTCCATTTAACTAGGAGACTGCTTTTTCATAGCTATTGATTGATGCGAGGTACCCGTTAGTCTGTACCATCAGCTCTGTCACCAGAGAAAGGCGATGAAAGTGATTTTGTTATTAAATTATAATGTGCGAGAGTTTACAGAGGTTTAGTGTTTGTTTTACGATTCTGTAATTTATTGTTTACGACTTAGTGCTCATGAGGGTTGGTGAAACTTGCTGTGTTAAGTACTAGGCCTATGAATGTAGGAAAGCGTGCTGTATTTAATGTAGAATTGACCGTTGATCTCTCTCGTTTATATCACCGAGAGAACTTAAACACGCCATTTTTAGGAGCAATATTCTTAGTTTATTTTTGTTGTCTAAAATATCTAAAACTCAGCTTAAACAAATGCCTGATAGTTTTTTATCGATGCTAATGTTTTTGCATGTACCACTGGCAGTTCAATGTGCGTTGCACGTGTGTCAATAAGAAACATATGTGTTGACGACCGTCGCAAGAGCATTCAATTGTTTGCTTGGGTCAGTCTTTTGTTTCACTTGACGTGTATTGTTGGAAGTCTGTGTATCCTTTGCTTACGTTAATTATTGGCAGCTTAGTAGGAAGTAATGTTAAGATTTATATCAACATTCGTAAATTTTTCAGTCACAAAATGTACCTGATTTAGTGACTGCATGGTAGTGATACCGGAATATGAATTTGATATTTGTGATAATTTAGGCACTAATACGTGCTCAAACATAGTAAAATGATTTAGATATTCTTATATAAATAAATAAGTTTATTAAGTCGTAACGTTCATACAAATACGTTTCAAGAAAAATAACTTATTTCATTACGTAACTCTTATTTTGCGATGAAAGATGCGATTTTTATTCCAAGACAATTCTTGTAATTATATAAAAAGAGAAAAAAATATTATTGGCAAGTAATAGTAGCAATTGACCTGCATCACACAGTTTACGCCCCTCTCCAATCTCTTTAATACAATTGACCCCACTGATTCTACTGACCCACAATAAATAAATGGCCATTGATAAAACCATTTCTTTAAATAACAACGTAATTATCCGCATATAATTGTTATTTACTTTTTTATATAATAGAATAAGAGAATATATTACTGGTCAGTTTTACTTTGTTGTTAGTGCAAAAGTTCTGATCTCGTTTGAATTACATCTATAGTTTGTTTAAGTCATTGTTAATAAACAGATCAGACAGTCAATAGATAGGCAGATTTGAAAAAAATATTTGGGGACTATATTTTTAACGTAAAAGTTTCCGGGGTAACTGACTTTTGGAGGTCATATAGGAAATTGCTCCATGTAAAACACTGGTTCTCAGCTGCATCCTATGAGACTGGAAACCGACCCCAATATTGTTGGAAAAAGGCTAAGCAGATGATAATAATGTAATTATATAACAAATAAATGATTAATCCACTGATTACCAACTATTGTTCGCAAATCTAAAAACCCTACCATTTTTATGTCGATAGTTTGTGAAAGTGAAACTTTCAGCAGGTGTGGGTGTAGATAAATTAGTAGCCTTTTGAAATACGTAAATAGTTATTTATTTTGCTATCAGATTCAGTCGTGTGTAAAACTTTTTATAATAACTGTTAAACCTTCAATGGTTACACAATTTGAGGAAATACATTATTTTCTTTAGTCATTGATATTAGTGAAATTATATTGTTGTTCACTACAGTATGGAGTAGAGATGATAAATAATAAAGTATTTATTGATTTACTTTGACCTGGTGGACTATGATAAAGAGAGACCTCGAGAAATCCCAATTGCCCGGGCTGACAACCCAGGACAGACTGTCCTGGCGCAGAAGAGTGAGGAGACCCGACCCCTAATGAACTGGGACCAGGTACAGAAGTAGATTGATTTATTGTTTGTGTTTTACTAAAGAAAAACTAAGATAATATAAAATGCGTGAAGTTTGCAGTATCACTTATCGGCTAGGATGAATTATAGAATCCACACTTATATGCTAAAATAGGACCTGTCCTTGGCAGTGATATCATCTGTGACGCAATGTATTACGTGGCAGATAATAATAAACGCCATTGCGCTTGCGCATACGACAATACTGTCCAATATAAAAACCTTGGAAATCTTCTGACAAGTTTACTCACTAGCCGGCGTAAACGCTACTTTTTCGTAATTATTAATAAGTATTATTGAAATTAAAACTACATAGGTACATTTATTCCTGACACTACATTACGTACAAACTCTTCGTAGTAAAATCATTTTGATTATTACTTATAGTTAGGTACCTTCAGAGTAAGATCGAGCTTTTGATAACAATATTTATATACGGCCAGTTTAACAGGTTACAGATAATGTTCTAGATAACTATCTGACAGATGATGCAATGGAAAAGTAGTCATATTTAAAAACATTTAAATGGCACTATGTATCAGATAGCTATCTAGACCATTATTAGGAACCTGTTAAACTGGCCGCTAATGTCCTTATGATCTTGTAACCTATCAGTTTGTAATATTTCAGCCAGTTTCAAAATATTTTTTTAAAATATGTCTTATCCAATCCTCTAAATACAGATAACAGCAGCATCTTCATCAGCTAGTGCGTAACCAGGACATAGGTTCCGTTCACACCGAGTAGCCGGGTCGAGACGAAGGCGGGCGCCGGACCGGAACGACACTCGATACGGCCGATCGCGCGTCATCAGGTTACACCCGACCGCGATACTTCTACACTCCACCACCAAACCGCCAAGGGAATTCCACCCTTAATTTTAGACAGTAAAGCTCATACTCCCACAATCAAATGGCGTAGATAATGCTGTAAATTGCGAGATCGTGTTGGCGTCTCGCCAGAAGTATTTTGCCTAGATAATCTGAAGTGTGGTCAATAGCTGACTATGAATGCCTCGGTTACAAATTTGAGTACTAGATTTGTACCGTTGTAAGATAAAAATGTTAGATTGTGGTACTGTTGCTGGTTCTGGCACTACGTTTGTACTTTAGGATTCGTGAAATGAATGAAAGCTTTGAGATCTGGATTTGTGATTTTCAGTTGTTTTATAATGTTGAGATTTGTACTTTCATACCTTACTTGGTATCTTAATATTAAGTATATTTTGAACGTTGTACGATCAAAACCCAGAAAGTTTTATGATAACGCAACAAAACCTTCTAAAGATATTTTCTTTGTTTTCACGAGCATTATGCATTATTTCGTATTTAATAACGATAAACACTGTATAAGTGTATACACCGGCCTCATTTTTTTTCATTTCACAAAATTTATCCAATCCTTACTAGATTTTGTACCCACAGGTTTTTGTATTCATTTTTGTTATAGATTTCTCTACAAAAGGCAAAGCCTATTGAGATCCATATAGCTATTTATATCCATATTTCACCAGAGCCCATATGTTCTACCAATGCAACCGAAATACGTATTATTTCCCTTACAACCACTAAATTACTTACTTCACTGCATTACCGCAACTGGATTGAAATATTACAGATAACTTGATCCTTTATACTACTTCCACGAATGAACTAGATTCCCACACTTTATTGGTTCGCTTGATACTCAGTTTCAGACTCAGTTTTATAGCTCCTTAACTTTGAATGTAAATACAGGACGCATAAAATAAAGTAAGCATTTATGACTTTCTGCTTAAATCTTTCATATAACTGCCAATGTTTTAATAATTTTCATTAAATTGTCCGTAATGCAACTGTCGTTTTTAAATGTTTTATTTCATTGCTGTTCCTTGTCGCTGTTATGATTTCCTGTTTGTTAATGTGGTTTATGTAAGACAATAAAGGTTTCTCAAGGGTAGAGGGTTCAGAGGGCTAGGTATTTTTAAAGTACCAAGTGTTGACAGTGAGCCGGTATCTATAAGCCAAACCACTTGGGAATACTCTCCAACGGTTGATTGCACAAGTAGAGGGCTGCGAGCCTGACAAACTAGACTACATTTAAGGATGTCTGCCAAAAAAAACCGCGACATTTTAGCAAAAAGTTTTCATTCCAAATTATTTCTACCATCTCTTATCTCCATCAGTTCGTGACTGCAAAAACGATTAAAACATGTTTGAGCACATGACATTTCAAACTTGTGGAAATCCCGAGAGAAAGGTTAATATGTCTAGATTATTTCAGCGTTATGTATGTACGTACAGTTGTAGTCACGACTTAGAAAAGATGCAGCCTCTATGGAGTTTCTATATAAAGTGAAATTTATATGATAAATGGTAGCATAGTACGATGATGCGGACCACCCGTGCTGTGGACGACCAGTCATTTGTCACTGGAAAACCAATACAAGCTATAAAGCACACAAAAATTATAACCACACCTTTATTACGAAGGCAATTGGAACTATTTTTCGTCAACAAAAAGTTTTTCAACAGCACATCTGATTGGTACAGAGATCATAACAAACATCTTCTATTAAATGGAATTGGGAAGATCGAATTGAACTCAGGAAATTTGATTCCATTGACACTACATTTGTCTGAACCAAATTAGATATTGAATGAATGATTCAATCTCATAATAACAAGATACAATATAAGTTTATGAACCATATAGAGAACATAGATATTTGACTCTTAATAAAGTCAATATGATTTAAAATAAGCAAAATCATAGGCATGAAACATACAAAAATCCGACTATAATCCAGTGTAAATAGGTATACTATTTTAGCAAGAACTAAATCGGCACTAAAGTTCTGTAGAACAGATTATAAATCAACCCTTAGTATCCCAGTAATGTTCAACTATAAAATATGACCAGGAAACGAAATAACGAACCGAACCCATTCATCCATTCGGACAATTTACCGTGAAAGTAATTTAAATCGATTTCAAATGGTCGTCGGATTTTTAATCAAAACTCCATCAATTATTCGACTAACAATGTTTATACGATATTAATTAATTGCTAACATTTATCAATGGGTATTTGAATGCGTAACGTGATTGATAAGTATGGCATTTATTCATGTAAGATTATGATTAATCTTTTTGCGAGAAAGTGTGTATTAAGCTGTAAGAAACATGTGTGCTAATCCTTAATTAATAGATGTTCTTTTGGTTTTGTATTTTGAAAGTTTTTCGTATTATTGATGGTAAGCTAGATACTTATAATGCCTGAACTTATTAATGACCAAGAAATATAGGTACACAACAAATAATACCTACCTAATATTTTAATCGAATAAGTTAATGATGTATATTAAGCACACCTGTTGGGTGTATTTACTATTGAAAGATAAATTATGAATCGTTTTGCTTTCCCTGTTGGCCGATGAAGGCAAAAGTCATTAGCGATTTCCTTCATTATACTCACAGAGAAGAAGATTCGCGCGAACGTTAAAAGATTTCTATAGACTTAATTAGTATTTTCTTGGGGGCATTTCAAAAGATTTTCATTTACCACATTCATCATTAATAATTTCCACGTAAGTATGTTTAATATACGACTATGATTCTCTAAAGGAAAACTATATGTTTATACGCAAACATAGAATCCTAACAAACAAAAAAGAATTACGTAAATCGGTTCAGAAACCTCGGAGAAATCGGTGTACATACATTTAAAAAAATATATATATACCGGCCGAACTGAGAACCTCTTCCTTTTTGTTGAAGTCGGTTAAAAAGAAAACAAGCCACAGAATTTTTTTTTCTATTTTTACTACGACTTAGATGAAAAAATATTTCATTATTTCCATCTCCATTCCAGTACTGATTTGCGTGTAATTAATTTTAATTATCGTCATTACAGGAACATTACGTGTGAAGTGATTCGGCTGTTATATTTATAGAATCAGTTATCGGCTCAGCGGGTAGTTACTCGAGAGCGTTCACTTTTCCTATGTGATGCAACATCTCTGATATTTGCTTTGGGAGCTTGTGTCCCTCTAGGGAAGCGAGAGATTAGCTATGTCATACTATAATCTTAGTAATAAAAACACGAAGATCTGGTTTAGAATCTGCAGAGACTTTTTCGTTCGCCTAGCTGTATATTAGTAAATATAGTAATAATAGCTATTAGACATTTGGATAATATGCTAAGGATGTTTCAAAGAGTAACGTTTATATTTTTGTCGGTTTTGGTCAGGAGGAAGTAATTTTATCAGTTAATGATGTCTAAGTAAGTATTACTTGATACAGTCTGGTGACCTTCTTAGTAACACCATGTTTTATCAATTGGCAAATCCTTGTGCCTAATGTTAATTGATCTGATTATCTGTTCCTTAAGTCAATTAATTAGTTGATAAAAATCGCTGAGACCTTTTTTATGTCAACCGTATTCTTCTCACAAAGAATATGTCTGAACGTTAATTCTAAAAATCTAGTACTCTTTTGGGTATTTTTTAAAACCTATTTCGGTATTCAGTAAATTGACTTTTAATTTATATCACACAATATTAGTATCCTCGCTTTCTTAACTGGGACACAGCCTTAAGTTGAGTAAGCAGCGACTGCCCCATTTCACATGAGCGCTAACGTGATAAATGCAGTGCGCGCACGACCGTCAAATGCTTATCGCTTTCAATATTCCTATCAGCTAAAGTATTTACACTAAATTCGACTATATTTTGCTAAGATAACTTTAGTTGTTTTTGGAGATTTTAGGGAAACAGTCAGTCCCTTGTGAAGGAAACAGTGATACTCCCGCTAGATCTCTGATCAATCTGCAATAATTGTGAATAGAATGAAGTAACGCGAGACAAGTGCTATACTTTCAGATGACATCACACTATTGTTATTTTTTAAGAACTTATAACCTCATAAAAGGATAAATTGTCAACGTGATTTGCCATTTAACGCAAATGTCAAATAAACTGAAACCAATAACATTGAAAACAATAGTAACTGAACGTGAGATGCAATTCGCCACAGACAACTCGTGAGTTCTGAGTTACCTTGTGCGCTGGCGCCGGCATTGTTACAATTCAGATATAGCTGTTAAAATGTACCGTAAATCGCTGGTCTAGAATCATCCAAATAACAAAGACTCATTTTAATTAATATCAACTAGGTCACCTGAAACCGACCGTCAAATGAATTAAAACCTTTTTTCGTAACATTATTAATCTTGTTCATCTAAGTAAAACTTGATAAAACATGATGACTTATCTTTCAACGTAGACAAAATTACAATTATTATAATCTATTGTAACGCTTACCTTATAAGATCTGGCGATAGAACTTTTTGTAACAGAACAAAAACTGCATCTACCATGATTGAGAGGTAATACGCAATCATTTTACCTTAACTCTTTGTTTCTCATTCATTACCGTCTGATCTGTAGCATTGTTCACCACTTTTCAAGCTAAAACGGCAATGTACGTATTATAACAGCAACAAGAAATAAGGCCGGTTGCAGTCGCACGTTTTTTGTTCCTCTCGTCAGCGTCTACCATCGGTCTAGTCGCTCAAAGTCAATGACAGGCCTACTTTCTCAGACGATTCGAGTCATATAATCTTTCGGCCGTTACTGTAACTGGACAATGGGATTGTTATTACTTGGAACGGACACCACAATTATTGGCCACCTCAATTTGACTAGGTTAATTACATTTAGAAGAAATGCCCTAGATCAGCACGTGTGGTCTCTAAAGTAGAGATGCCACGAATAGTGAATTGGCCGAATACCGAATATTCGGCAAAGTTGTCGGCCAAAGCGCCGAATATTCGGCCGCCGAATATTCGGCACCTAATTTATATACGTAATTTATAAAAAAAAAATTGAAAACAGCCTAGATCGGAAGGCCGCACCTTTCACGTGGTGGTTAGCAAACGAAAACAATACCCAAATCTTCTGAAATTTACTAAAGTGTATCTTTCTTCTCCTGGAAGTAGTGTATATTTGTATAGTGAGAGGTTATTTTCTGAGGTTGGTATCATTTACGATGAAAAGCGTAATCGTTTGCTACCAAAAAATGCTGAAAAGCTTATTTTCATCCATCACAACTTACCACTTATCAATTTTAATTACTAAAGTGTTGTCATTTGAAAATAAATACAAACTTTTGAGTAATGTAACGTGTCTTTTTTAAATGATTTTGTATTCGGTATTCGGCCGAATAGTACGTATTATTCGGCCGAATACCGAATAGCAAAAAAGTGGCCGAATAGGCCGAATACCGAATAGTTGCCGAATATTCGTGGCATCTCTACTCTAAAGCAATCGGTATGTAGTAAAAATTAAATATTAAATTATATTAATATTTTTAACATTACCTACAGTAACTATCTAGTTAAACAGATGATAAATTGCTTTAAAGCTTCTTCCTACCTTGGAGTCTAGTTTAAATTGGTTGCACATACATTTTTAATGAGAATTCCGCATCATTTTATATGAGTGCTCGGTTAATATTTTTTTTTAGTTCGTGCAGTAATTTTTTTCATTGTTTGTGTCCAGAATACAGTTAATATTTTCTTTACTGAAATATACTCGTACAATGGGGTTATGTAAAGCTCGTTACACACGTGCGTTATAAATCAACGTGGTTCAGATAAAGCTTTCACTGTCTGTGTTATCTGTGGATTATTAAGGTATTGTTTCATGACCTAAAATACCCGAGTGATAAAATTTTGTGCTGCCCTGTGCGTACCTGGCTCAGAAAGTTATTTTTTTAATTCCATAATTGATAGATGATAAAGTAAAAGATCTCCTTAGTTAAAAATAGAAACAGCATATTCTCATTTTTATTACAACATGGCAGACATCCTCTTGTGATTTTCCTGATGTACCAAAAAGACCTTAGGAACATTGAGGTAATTTATAATTAAAAGTGGACAAGAAAAAAAAAACTATTAGGTATGCAATTACTGAATAAATGAAGTACTTATGTACAAAACTCTTTTTTCAGAAATGAATTCGTATATTCGTACTTCTATAAGTTTTTTGACACCAATAGGGTCAATGATATACTAAGGTTTATTTAAAGTAACCTGGAATTAATCAACGGATCAGCATTGCTACCCAGCGAGGCGTTTTGGGCACGCTTCCAGTCGATATCGATGGGGAGGAATTTTTTGATGCATTCTAATAGTTTTTTTAGATTTAATTTGTGAAAATCTCTTTTATATATTTTTTTTATAATCCTGTATGTAAGTGTACATACATATTCTATTATTGTAAAAAAATATTGAATTTTTTCTCCCTGCAGCTGGTACTGGTGGTAACAACATAAGCAACAATAAAAGGTAACCACCATCCTTCCTCAAATCAAAAATAGAAAGTAATCACGTACAGTCTAGTTATAATTATACAGGTACATGTAAAACCGTTTTCCGCTTTAACTAAATAACCTCGTTTTGATAACACTTCACAGGTGGTTGACCTCGTTTGTTAAGTGCTGATAACTAGCATATAGACCACATTAAACCTATTATATTAGCTGTTTGTCGGCCACGACGGCTGTCCTCATATTGGGAGATCAGCCAGCTGCGCAGGACATGTTATAGTGCACAAGCATTTGCACAGACACAGGTGCATTTCCTATTCTCTCTTATAGCCCAGTGGGTCGGCAATCCGACACGACCGGAGAGACATTAACGTGCTCTCCAATGCACGGGTGTATCAATCACCAAATTCCAGACTATATGCGAAAGTTTCTATAACCCGGAATCAAATTCAAGACCTCGTGCACAGTAGTCGCCATGTACGACAAGTTTAAACCTATATAATATAAAGTTAATGTAAATAATGAATTGTCATGTTTATAATGTAATGTAAAATTGCTTGTATGTTGAACAGGTCACGGTCAGTGGGTGCTATAAAAAGTTAAAGCGCTTGGTGAGTCATACAGGTGTATTGGTGTACCAGCGATAAACTGAGAGGAAACCGTCTAGCCTGCTCTAGTTGTTATATAGACAGGATGAAAGTAATGTTACTGAAAAACATAAATAAATATGTATAGTATGTGATTCTATCTTTGCTAAGTAAATAACATAAAATAGAATATGTAAATTAACAAATGTTTCAGCAATACCGTAATATGGGAACACAGTGTCTTCCCTTAATATCTACGTAGATTGTTATATTTTTAGGTTTCATATGGCTATTTTCGTAAAAGATTGTCACGAATTTTGTCAGGCATTTAATTGTTCTTTTTCAAGTCTATAAAATATAATTAAAGCCTGATTGCTTAAATTTTTGTTAATCTAAGGTCCCATTTCACCAATAGTAATAAGGCCTGTCTTTCTTCTCAAATTCATAGTAAAGTTAAAAACTGACGCTTTATGTTGTCGGTGCACTTAGGCCCATATACAGGGTTACTTGTAACTCGACGTATATCCGGAAGGAGGTGATAGAAGGGCCCAAGAGCAACAAATTAAGCCACTCTTACTTCTGAGCAAAGTTCAGTGGTTTCCGAGATATTGGCAATTCTTGGATTTTTGGAAATTTACCCAAAATTCGACATTCAAGCTTAGACCTTTTTGGCCATTATTACACCATTTGAAAACCTTCTGACTAATNATTTTCATCCATCACAACTTACCACTTATCAATTTTAATTACTAAAGTGTTGTCATTTGAAAATAAATACAAACTTTTGAGTAATGTAACGTGTCTTTTTTAAATGATTTTGTATTCGGTATTCGGCCGAATAGTACGTATTATTCGGCCGAATACCGAATAGCAAAAAAGTGGCCGAATAGGCCGAATACCGAATAGTTGCCGAATATTCGTGGCATCTCTACTCTAAAGCAATCGGTATGTAGTAAAAATTAAATATTAAATTATATTAATATTTTTAACATTACCTACAGTAACTATCTAGTTAAACAGATGATAAATTGCTTTAAAGCTTCTTCCTACCTTGGAGTCTAGTTTAAATTGGTTGCACATACATTTTTAATGAGAATTCCGCATCATTTTATATGAGTGCTCGGTTAATATTTTTTTTTAGTTCGTGCAGTAATTTTTTTCATTGTTTGTGTCCAGAATACAGTTAATATTTTCTTTACTGAAATATACTCGTACAATGGGGTTATGTAAAGCTCGTTACACACGTGCGTTATAAATCAACGTGGTTCAGATAAAGCTTTCACTGTCTGTGTTATCTGTGGATTATTAAGGTATTGTTTCATGACCTAAAATACCCGAGTGATAAAATTTTGTGCTGCCCTGTGCGTACCTGGCTCAGAAAGTTATTTTTTTAATTCCATAATTGATAGATGATAAAGTAAAAGATCTCCTTAGTTAAAAATAGAAACAGCATATTCTCATTTTTATTACAACATGGCAGACATCCTCTTGTGATTTTCCTGATGTACCAAAAAGACCTTAGGAACATTGAGGTAATTTATAATTAAAAGTGGACAAGAAAAAAAAAACTATTAGGTATGCAATTACTGAATAAATGAAGTACTTATGTACAAAACTCTTTTTTCAGAAATGAATTCGTATATTCGTACTTCTATAAGTTTTTTGACACCAATAGGGTCAATGATATACTAAGGTTTATTTAAAGTAACCTGGAATTAATCAACGGATCAGCATTGCTACCCAGCGAGGCGTTTTGGGCACGCTTCCAGTCGATATCGATGGGGAGGAATTTTTTGATGCATTCTAATAGTTTTTTTAGATTTAATTTGTGAAAATCTCTTTTATATATTTTTTTTATAATCCTGTATGTAAGTGTACATACATATTCTATTATTGTAAAAAAATATTGAATTTTTTCTCCCTGCAGCTGGTACTGGTGGTAACAACATAAGCAACAATAAAAGGTAACCACCATCCTTCCTCAAATCAAAAATAGAAAGTAATCACGTACAGTCTAGTTATAATTATACAGGTACATGTAAAACCGTTTTCCGCTTTAACTAAATAACCTCGTTTTGATAACACTTCACAGGTGGTTGACCTCGTTTGTTAAGTGCTGATAACTAGCATATAGACCACATTAAACCTATTATATTAGCTGTTTGTCGGCCACGACGGCTGTCCTCATATTGGGAGATCAGCCAGCTGCGCAGGACATGTTATAGTGCACAAGCATTTGCACAGACACAGGTGCATTTCCTATTCTCTCTTATAGCCCAGTGGGTCGGCAATCCGACACGACCGGAGAGACATTAACGTGCTCTCCAATGCACGGGTGTATCAATCACCAAATTCCAGACTATATGCGAAAGTTTCTATAACCCGGAATCAAATTCAAGACCTCGTGCACAGTAGTCGCCATGTACGACAAGTTTAAACCTATATAATATAAAGTTAATGTAAATAATGAATTGTCATGTTTATAATGTAATGTAAAATTGCTTGTATGTTGAACAGGTCACGGTCAGTGGGTGCTATAAAAAGTTAAAGCGCTTGGTGAGTCATACAGGTGTATTGGTGTACCAGCGATAAACTGAGAGGAAACCGTCTAGCCTGCTCTAGTTGTTATATAGACAGGATGAAAGTAATGTTACTGAAAAACATAAATAAATATGTATAGTATGTGATTCTATCTTTGCTAAGTAAATAACATAAAATAGAATATGTAAATTAACAAATGTTTCAGCAATACCGTAATATGGGAACACAGTGTCTTCCCTTAATATCTACGTAGATTGTTATATTTTTAGGTTTCATATGGCTATTTTCGTAAAAGATTGTCACGAATTTTGTCAGGCATTTAATTGTTCTTTTTCAAGTCTATAAAATATAATTAAAGCCTGATTGCTTAAATTTTTGTTAATCTAAGGTCCCATTTCACCAATAGTAATAAGGCCTGTCTTTCTTCTCAAATTCATAGTAAAGTTAAAAACTGACGCTTTATGTTGTCGGTGCACTTAGGCCCATATACAGGGTTACTTGTAACTCGACGTATATCCGGAAGGAGGTGATAGAAGGGCCCAAGAGCAACAAATTAAGCCACTCTTACTTCTGAGCAAAGTTCAGTGGTTTCCGAGATATTGGCAATTCTTGGATTTTTGGAAATTTACCCAAAATTCGACATTCAAGCTTAGACCTTTTTGGCCATTATTACACCATTTGAAAACCTTCTGACTAATCCTCTCAAGCTTACGCTCTTTTCTGCCTCATAGAACAGCTTCAAGATGTCGAAATCTAACAGTATTGGATTTGGTAGCGTCAATTTTTTACATGGACGATTTGGTTATTTGCCCGCACTTAGTATGACACATACAAAACAAAAATTGTGAAAATCTCGGAAACCACTGAACTTTGCTCAGAGGTAAGAGTGGCTTAATTTGTTGCTCTTGGGCCCTTCTATTACCTCCTTCCGGATATACGTCGAATTACAAGTAACCCTGTATATATAAATAAATAATGACGTTGGTTGATAGCCTAGTCATCTAGAAACCAAAAAAAAATCTATTAAATACTTCTTTCTAAATGAGGCGCAGTAAAATACTTCGCAAATGAAGCCACTAGAAAAAACTATCAGTTTTATAGTGTAATCATTGTTTTCATGGCCCGAATGAACTATAATCTAATTGGCGATAAAATATACCCAGCAATTTGCAGACGCTGCTAACCAAGTACAATCGAGAACATCAATGTTTAGTACGCTATTGACGAGCAAACTTATTACCTAGTTAACTAGCTTATTAGACAGTTAAATTGCTTTATTGGAGTCTGCAGAAACATGTTTTGAGCGTCGCTGCAATTTCGATCGAAGCACTTTTTACATTGATGATACTACAAAATCTTCGCGTTCCAATTGTGGAAGTGGAGCTCAAAAACACTTATCGAGTGCGTTAATTGATATCGAGTCATGCGATAGTAATACAATACTAGTTCCGAGTGCAATGACTTCACCGATTGTGCGACCATCAGGTCAGCTACTAATTTACTACAGTTAAATGTTAATGTACGCAGGATACGCTTTAGAAATCGGGTTACTTGGCATTTACTTCATAACAGTAATTATCATTTACGATAGAAACGCAATTTCCTTTTTACGCTTGAGGCTCTTAGGGGCGTTTTATGACCGCGCAGAACTTGAAGAACATGATTTTAAGCACTTCTCATCTATTACTATAGTTGTGTTCGGCCGCCTACGAGAAATTGTTTTTACGATAAACACTTAACAGCACGTTAAATTGAGATATTGATGATTTTGAATTGCGTGATGAGAATTTATTTTTATTGAGGTTAAACTAGGTTTTTGGCACGGTCTATCTTTTTTGAAACGTGTGCAGAAACGCAATTGACACGAAGTAAAGATACTTCTGTGTAATATTGACGTTTAAAATATGCTTATCTCATACAAAATCATACTACAATCTAAAAATATCGGAAGGCAATGAACCTTATTTTAACATTCTACCTTATTAATAAGGTAGATTTTGGAACACAACTCCTCTTTATGAGGTCTACATTAAGCATTATGATAATGCTGCGAAAGTTCCTCGTTCGTGTCGCAGCCAGTTGGCGGTTGATAAGGATGCAGCCAAGGATGGGCAGGTGGCACGTGCGGAGCTCCTGCGAGTGGCGGAACTCCGCTAATTGTGTCCTGGACACAAGGTCACGACGACCACCGCTAACTGTATCAATACGAAGATTGCTGTTGAAATGCGGGAGACCGGTGTAGCGGCAGCGGAAAAGTTGTACAGTTTTTTTTTGTTGACTGGAATATTTTGGTGTGAAAGGAAAAAGTTTGTGAAATATTTGGTGGGGTGTACGACTGTAAATAATGAGGCAGTAGTTTATGAATTTTATAAAAGTCTATGTTATGTAATAATTTTTCCTAGCCGTAAGTGAGTAATATTGCTTTTGTATAATAGTCATACTTTACTAACTTACGTGAATGAACCAGTAAAATTCTCACAGACACGTTCGACCGCTAAACTGCAGCATTTACTCACACCACTTACAGTAATAATAGAGAGATGTGTTGTTTCAGTGATCTCAGGTCGTGAACGAAAGCGACCCCACATAGTGTTAGTACACACGCCAGCTTATCAACGTACCACAATCTGTCAAATTTCTTCAATAGATTTTCAACCTTATCACGATAGTAGAAGGTCAATGTTCGATCGGTAAAATGTGACAGATTCGGATACGTTGACCTGCTGTTGTCTGTACTATTATGAACGTAAGCTCGAAGCGATACTTAACATAAACATCATCGCACCTGTGATCCCCGAAGGGAAAGGTGTAGTAATGCGCTAAATACGTCACTTTATAGCCCCTCGTGGAATATGACGAGCCCTTTTATGAGGTAAAAGTTTGAATGACAATAATAAAGTGTGTATTATTGTATTGTTTTAAATTGATGTACAGACGCCAGCACATTAACCTACTTCAATCTGTCAAATTTCTCAATAGATTTTCAACATTTTCACAATAGTGGGAGGTTAGTGTTCGTTTGGTGAAAAATTACGGAGTCGACTAATTTGACCTGCTAGCGTGTCTTATACATATGTCATAACGTTTGTGTGACATTCATGCTATTTGTATTTCTTTTTCAACTTACAGTTAGTTTGCTATCCGTACCCAGTGAGCCAGAGTCCCAGTTTAATTTGGGTACGCATATGAAGATTGATTGCGCCCACCCTGGGATTATTTTGTCTACACAACAAACGGTGACGTGACGCTGCACTCCACGTCTCAGGACGTCCTTATTTTGCCGACAGTTCGCAAGGAAATAACATTTTGAGCAGACAGTTTTATTATACTTGATTACTTTCCTTTCGGTAGCATCGACACTCGTTATTTTTAACATTATACCAACCTCCAGCACGACCTCTGATTTATTGGTCGTAAATGTAAGGAGTTGATAAGTCTTCATTTAATTTTGTTTTACGATGCGATGCTTCTGAGATGGTTTGAATATTAATCAGGCAATTAGGCATAATCATTTTAGGTGTACGAATATCGATGTTCTCTTAGTGGGAAAGTAGTGCTAATTAACTAGACTACGGGACTGATAAAGTTCTCTCTAAAGCTATCTTTCAGATAATGCCATGGAAGAGTAGTCAAAATTAAAAACATTTCTATGGCATGTCTGTCAGATAATTATCTAGAACTTTATCTGGGACCTCTGAAACTAGGGAGGACCTTTCTTTCAAATTCTTCCTTTCAGTTTTGCCGCAAAGCGATTTGCACAGATTAAAATTAAAAGTGTTTAATATGACGAAATCGTATCAAATAACTAAGGTTACTGTCAAACTAGAAATTAATTGAAAATATATATTTTCCCTGGAAATAATGCCAAAGAAAAATTATGAAGGTTTATTTTTGTATAGCCTATATTTAGGTTTTAATTTTATTATAATTTAATTTTGACTCCACGGTTAACCAGATAGGTACTGTTTATAAGAAATAACTAATCTGCACCTGACCAATATTAGAAAAATGAATTTATACTATTATTACCTATTTCAATTCCTGTACCTGTTATATCATTCAATATTAAATAATTATTATAATTATTTTTTTTGCACATTTTTTTTAAATTGTAATGTTGTGCAATTTAATTAATTATTATCTATGCTGGCTTGGGGTTTCAACGGTTGATACGATAAAGATAAAACTCGTAAATACTTGGAAATTAAAACATGGAAATGAATGCTTACTCATTATCCTGCTGCGGTAAGATGCTATTTTAGGCATAAACAAATCGTTTCTTATCTTACTGAAAGGGAAAAATCGGTGTTTATTTAATCTGTTCATTATCTTATCATGTTTTTAATTAACAATATTTATACATAAATCAGACACGATAGAGTCAATAACGTTTGTCGACAGGATAGACTAACATTGAAAATGTAAGTACACTTATTTTTTTAATTTATTATTGATTAATAATAATTATTCAGTAAGCCCTTTGTTTATTTTTTTTGTATAATAAGATTTTATTAACATATATTTACAACATTCTTCTTTAATATTCCTTCAATATTTTATTTTTCCTAATAAGTTTAATAAATTAATACTGAATAAACATATTAATAATAGTATTGCAGCAACAAAGATTAATTATATTAATATATATTGCTGCAATATTATAAGTGTGTTATTCTGATATAAAATATCCAGATTAAAAAAATATATATTTTCGTGACTTTCCAGCATGAAGAGCTGTATTCTCATTGCGCTGCTAGCTGTGTTGTCAGTCTGCCTAGGTGCAGCTGTACAGCGATCCCAACCTCCAGCATCCGTAGGAGTTGCTCAACCAGGAGATTGGGTTTTGTGGCGGTGAGTACCTGGCTGTAATCGTTAGCCTAGCCTTTATACAAATATATGCTGTCATCGGCCTTCAGTCTGACCGAACAAATGCAACCTAATAGTACCTACTTCATCGACCCCAAAGTTTCTTTGAATAAACCTTGTGGTTCAATATGCAACGAATCATGTAAAAAGTCCACAGTGCAAGTAGCATCTTGCTGCAATAAAATGGCAAGCAACGGGCAATGAAATCGCAATGTGTAAATGGGTCATTACTTACATACGGCCCAGTTAAATCTATCACGAGAGATGTCCAACAGTTATAGCATTGCCCTACACTTTTATTTAAGAACTACCTTCCACTTCCAGCGGTTTCATCTGCTTCCCGAGGGAACTACCTACTTGCCCTACTCAGATACAAAGCAAATATTCTGATATATTCCTAAGATGTATTAATTACTGCTTCATCAAAATCCGTCCTGTAGTGTTTGCGTGAGAGAGTAACAACATGCATACATACATCCTCACAAACGCATTTATGACATTAGTAGGATGTAGTATGTGACGTCATTAGGTACTTAGGTAATAATGGTATTTTCTTTTTCAGGTCCGAAAGCATGGCTGTCCCACTACCGGACATTATAACCCAAAGAACGACAGAAATTCAATTGCATCCGAAATATAGGGTTAATCGTATAACGTTTGCGGATCAAGATCCAAGCCAGGGAGGTTTTGTTTCATTTGTTGGAGGACTTGGAACTAATGTCATCGTCTATAGACTAACATCTCAGAGAGGCGGAGGATTTCATTTTATTACTGAACTGTGGGGACAAGACACGACGGAACAGACAAACTCTATGCGCTCCATAGTGCATGCAAATTGTACCATGACAGTGGACGATGGAATAACTAAAAAAACTTCTGACTGCAATTTAATGCTGCATTAATTTACTGTTCTTTTACTTTATATTTATTGTTAATATTTTCAACTCAAAATAAAGCCTTTCCTATTAATAAGATTGATTTAGTTTAATTAATCCCTGTTCCTGTAGTAACATAAGATTAGTTTTATGACAAAACGTTTCCTTCTATCCTTAGGTACCTACGTAGGGTATCTAAAGGAAGTAGGGTATCTAACGGAAGCAGGGTATCTAACGGAAGCAGGATCTGCATAAATAAATACCTATTGCGCCTAGTACAGAATATATAAAATAAGGGATTATTTCATTCATCCTGTTGTTTGTGGTTTAATTAACATTCATGTGGCACAATAGGCATATCTGCGGCTTCCTTAAAAAAATGTGTGGGTTGATCTGCCGATGTGACAAAGAATTAAGTGTAAAGTTATTCTTTTCAGTAATTATTACTACCTATAATCTTATTGAGATACTTACATTACCTTATATTTTTTTACAAATAAAAAAAATAGAGAAATGTAATTAGGAGTCGGATAAGTATTATCTCAATCGGTTCTTTCACAATGTAACTAGATGTGGGTACAATATTTTAAAGGAATACATCTAGAAACAATATACCACCCATGCGGCTAACGGATCCTCGCTTATCCAAGGACACGGCGATAAGTAACTGTGAAGGGCATTCAACAGAATTGAATAACTGCGAGTTCATTGTGTAGGACAAATTGATTCAGAATCCTACGTGTTATTGCACCACGGAGTAGTAAGTTATTTACGAACAGTTGTACCCACTGCGAAATGAACTTATACGCAGTATCATCATTAGAAGGTAATTATAATTTATGATCTGATTAGATATCCTGAATAGATATCACACGCACAGGACTTGTATCTGCTTAAGATTTTTAAAATTCTTATCGTTGGAACCACTCATAAATAATACAAATTTGTTTGGGCAAGATCGATATTTTATATTGTTGCAAAAACAGGATCAAAAATTCTGGATCCAGAATTTTGGAGTACCTAACTCGGAAAAATATTCAAAACTACAATATTTACTCTTTAAACTATCTTACTCCATGTTTTACTCCCACAGCACCCGGTTCGATTGCGATTTACAAGCAGACAGCGTTATAGAATCCGAAAGGATTGCTGTTTTGAGGCCTACTATCTGATCTAGCGTTCAGCTCTATGAAATATTATTAAGTACTTATGACTTACCATAATAACGGGAATTTGAAGCTAGTGAATTGTGTCTGTGTATATTTTTATACAAGTCTGCTTGATTGTATCGGTGTCAAATGCCCTTGGTTTCAAATGGACCTTTCTCGAAATAATCTGTACGTTTTAGAGCATTACAGTCTGGAAACGTGGTAATAGCTTGTTATCTTCCGACTTGTCCTTATTAATAATGATTTTAAACGCNATTACTTACATACGGCCCAGTTAAATCTATCACGAGAGATGTCCAACAGTTATAGCATTGCCCTACACTTTTATTTAAGAACTACCTTCCACTTCCAGCGGTTTCATCTGCTTCCCGAGGGAACTACCTACTTGCCCTACTCAGATACAAAGCAAATATTCTGATATATTCCTAAGATGTATTAATTACTGCTTCATCAAAATCCGTCCTGTAGTGTTTGCGTGAGAGAGTAACAACATGCATACATACATCCTCACAAACGCATTTATGACATTAGTAGGATGTAGTATGTGACGTCATTAGGTACTTAGGTAATAATGGTATTTTCTTTTTCAGGTCCGAAAGCATGGCTGTCCCACTACCGGACATTATAACCCAAAGAACGACAGAAATTCAATTGCATCCGAAATATAGGGTTAATCGTATAACGTTTGCGGATCAAGATCCAAGCCAGGGAGGTTTTGTTTCATTTGTTGGAGGACTTGGAACTAATGTCATCGTCTATAGACTAACATCTCAGAGAGGCGGAGGATTTCATTTTATTACTGAACTGTGGGGACAAGACACGACGGAACAGACAAACTCTATGCGCTCCATAGTGCATGCAAATTGTACCATGACAGTGGACGATGGAATAACTAAAAAAACTTCTGACTGCAATTTAATGCTGCATTAATTTACTGTTCTTTTACTTTATATTTATTGTTAATATTTTCAACTCAAAATAAAGCCTTTCCTATTAATAAGATTGATTTAGTTTAATTAATCCCTGTTCCTGTAGTAACATAAGATTAGTTTTATGACAAAACGTTTCCTTCTATCCTTAGGTACCTACGTAGGGTATCTAAAGGAAGTAGGGTATCTAACGGAAGCAGGGTATCTAACGGAAGCAGGATCTGCATAAATAAATACCTATTGCGCCTAGTACAGAATATATAAAATAAGGGATTATTTCATTCATCCTGTTGTTTGTGGTTTAATTAACATTCATGTGGCACAATAGGCATATCTGCGGCTTCCTTAAAAAAATGTGTGGGTTGATCTGCCGATGTGACAAAGAATTAAGTGTAAAGTTATTCTTTTCAGTAATTATTACTACCTATAATCTTATTGAGATACTTACATTACCTTATATTTTTTTACAAATAAAAAAAATAGAGAAATGTAATTAGGAGTCGGATAAGTATTATCTCAATCGGTTCTTTCACAATGTAACTAGATGTGGGTACAATATTTTAAAGGAATACATCTAGAAACAATATACCACCCATGCGGCTAACGGATCCTCGCTTATCCAAGGACACGGCGATAAGTAACTGTGAAGGGCATTCAACAGAATTGAATAACTGCGAGTTCATTGTGTAGGACAAATTGATTCAGAATCCTACGTGTTATTGCACCACGGAGTAGTAAGTTATTTACGAACAGTTGTACCCACTGCGAAATGAACTTATACGCAGTATCATCATTAGAAGGTAATTATAATTTATGATCTGATTAGATATCCTGAATAGATATCACACGCACAGGACTTGTATCTGCTTAAGATTTTTAAAATTCTTATCGTTGGAACCACTCATAAATAATACAAATTTGTTTGGGCAAGATCGATATTTTATATTGTTGCAAAAACAGGATCAAAAATTCTGGATCCAGAATTTTGGAGTACCTAACTCGGAAAAATATTCAAAACTACAATATTTACTCTTTAAACTATCTTACTCCATGTTTTACTCCCACAGCACCCGGTTCGATTGCGATTTACAAGCAGACAGCGTTATAGAATCCGAAAGGATTGCTGTTTTGAGGCCTACTATCTGATCTAGCGTTCAGCTCTATGAAATATTATTAAGTACTTATGACTTACCATAATAACGGGAATTTGAAGCTAGTGAATTGTGTCTGTGTATATTTTTATACAAGTCTGCTTGATTGTATCGGTGTCAAATGCCCTTGGTTTCAAATGGACCTTTCTCGAAATAATCTGTACGTTTTAGAGCATTACAGTCTGGAAACGTGGTAATAGCTTGTTATCTTCCGACTTGTCCTTATTAATAATGATTTTAAACGCTTTTCTTCAATACTTTAAAAAAATATTTTTAGTCTCTAGAACGCTGAATTTGTATTTGCATCAATTAGTGCTTCCAATGTAATGGCACTTCACACACTATCCAATGAGTCCATTGTCAATGGGACCCTCGACTTGTACGGGCACGTAGTTTTCTAATAATAACCGTCTCTCATTGTTACCCAAACTTAAGTTCGCACTTTAGTAGACCTCAAGTTCGTTGTGCCAAGGCTTTCGCCCACGGCTGCAAGACTCCAGTTCAGTTGATCACATTGCATTTGTAGTCGCCGACATCCGTTGCTTTACGATGTCATCACAATAGCATCCCAGCGCGTTTCCTTTGGTAAAGGCGTTTACTGGTGAATCTATAATTGTCGTGTCACGGTCTTTATTCAGATTGAGTATTTTGCTAGTCTTATTGGTAGGTAAATCAGGTGTAGTTTTGCGAATTGGTATAATGTCAGTGATTATTTTTCTGTCGCTTGTATTACAATTTTGTTACGCTTGCATCTTCAGTGCTTATGGTTAAATCTCTCTGGAGTAATTAACAGATGTAAATAATAAGCTTTTTATT
Organism: Heliothis virescens; assembly: GCA_002382865.2. NCBI lineage: Eukaryota > Metazoa > Arthropoda > Insecta > Lepidoptera > Noctuidae > Heliothis > Heliothis virescens. Next base: position 11,672,921 of record NWSH02000517.1, read on the forward strand.
CTTATCTATATGTATGGCGATATTCCCTTACAAAACAGGACATAAATCTACTATGACGTCTTTAACCACTAATAAAAATATTTGGCAAAAAATCCATTACCTTTTTTAGTAAGAACAGGTTTCCAAAATGGTTAATTCCAGTTCCATAGTAGCTCTTTTCCGTTCCGTGTCACAGATAAGAGGTTTGAAGTAATTCTTGTGCAGCTGTTTCGTTTGTCTTTCGAGATAAGATTGCATTTCGGCTTTTTAATGTAAGTTCGAAACTAACCGTACATTTGAAGACAAAGGAAGATAATGACAATGAGTTCTTGGCATGGTCGTTTGGGAATCTAAAGATTTTGAAAGTGGAATTCTTAGTTTTTTTAACGCTGACCAGTTTTGTTTATTTTAGGTATTTTTTGACTGGAATTGTATCATTTGCAATTACGCAGTTCTTAGCAGGTACAGACAAATAGTTTGTCAATATCACAATGTAATGGGTTTATTGATATCTCGATGGACAAAAATGGAATAAATTCTGATATTGACACAGACTATTTGCAAATCCACAAATAGCAGGAAATCCTCAAAATAATTAGTCAGATCAAGACCCAAAACCGGTCAATCCAGTCTAAATAGACATAGCTATAGTCAACCGCATATGAAAGATACACAACCACTTTAAGCAGAGCTATCGTACTATGTACTTTGTTAATAAGATGAGGTCTGTTTATGCTGGATAGTTAGTATCTATATTCAGTTGTTGAAGTAAATAGTTAATTAGCCGCGGCTATCGTGGCACTGAATCACGCGGACCATTTGAACGTGGATTGGTTTCCCAACGGCTAGAAGTCAGGTCATTTATTTGTCCACGTTTGGTAAGTTGTACGCGGTTTATGCCTTGTTAAAGTTTCCCTGTACCGTAGAAAGTTGGCTGAATATATTTATTAATTACGAAGACGTCTTCCACAGATACTAGTTGGTTACATGGAGGAATCGTAAGTAGGAGTTTTATAAAAACATTTTAAGTAATGGATGATAAGTTTTTGATTAGTTCATCTACCGGTTTTACAGAAAATTTACCACAACTTAACTGCTTTGAATAGATCATTGTTATGGCAAAAAATCAAAAAAGGTTTAGTAATTAAAACTAAGTTACTAAGCCATTGATTAATATCGATTGCTGTTATAAGACTGGAAGATGATAAGCTCATGATTCTAAAGTTTAAGATAATGTTACCTACATATTGATATCGCTATAAACGTGAAGTTATTATCTCATAAATGTACAGTAAGAACAATTACCAAGACTGTTAGTTTAAGCAATTAAGTTTTACTGGCTTTCACTGGTCGGCTTCAGGTTTGATTACCTACGCTAAATCCTATAAGTTAATCCGTTAGTGGTGAAGTACCGGCGTGAAATTATACGGTCATACTTTCACTGTCTGGTGGGAATTATTTTATATGTATGCTCATGTTCAGAATGGGCAATTTATATCGAACTATAATATGTCCATACCTAGATTGTCTAATAATCGCAAGCATCATTAATATGTTTAGAAGGTCAATTGGCCTATAATCTTGGTTAGAATCCTGAAGAATCCAAAACCTCTCGCTTTACCTGTTCCAAAAAAAAATGCTGTCTGTAGCTTCGCTCATTCTATGTCCTATAACATAAGAGTGTGCACTGATAAAATCAATATACAGTAATTGAAGGGAGAAAACAGTGAAAACAGGCTTTGTCAGTGGAATAATTATAATATTCTTTAAACTTTACAGAACACCATTTTGTATAATCTCATAAGACACACACATTGTTTTACTCAAAGACAATATCACTCATAGATAGAAAGGAGGTATTACATTGTTTCAACAGTAATGTATCTACTTACTCTGGTTTAATAGAAGAACATTTTATGTCCTCTAGATTGGACATTAGAGCCGATGATGTTTGAAAACTGTTCTATAAAAAGGTCACTCCTTGCTCGGAGGCGCGGGAGAGCAATGTCAAGGTTATTTGGATTCAACGAGCGTCGCTTGCGCAGGGTCATCTAATTTACTTGTCCCGACCTGAGTACGAGGGATCATGTTTGAGAGTTAGAGTATCTACAAAATTAATTGGAAAATAAACTGAAAACTGTACTTTATTATGATTCCAATTTCAATTAAACATAACATAGATACACGTTTATATCAGCATATTGTATATTTAATACAGTTGTAGTAAACATACATAGGTACATATCGATATGTCGCGTCGTATGTACGTGATGTCATTTTCGTAATTTTGGATTTATTAGTGAGTGTAAATTGTGTCAATTCCAATAAGGGATCCATAAATATAAAAGATAAATTAGATTTTGGTCTACAAATAAATAATCAAAATCATTGTATTGTAACTGCGATACAAATGAGACAAGAGCGTTGAAGTGTAACGACATATAAAATATTATCTCTCCAAACTGTAATACATTTGACATTTTCACGTTTCACTGACTCCGTGGGGGAGAGATTTATTGCACGTGACAGCCACAATTTCTCTAATTTGTTAATTGTTTTAAGGAAACTTGTTTGTTAGAGGGGAACTAATGTCATGGGGTGTATGGGGGACTATTGTGACCTCTGTTAATGTGGTCATGTTATGGCGTTGCATGATAATCAGATATCCCGTTAGGATGTTTGATATTATCAGTATTTCGACGTGTTTATTAGTGGTGTTTCCTTTCGTTTGCTTGTAATGCATAAAACATTTGTCACCTTTAGTGCGATGAAAGGGATCAGTGGTCTATGGAATTGTTTTATCATTTTCTGACTTATGGTTTAACGTGACATTCAAGATTATTTTCTTACTAATATGGGTATCAGACGTTAGGAGCTAAATAGATTTTACTGCATTCGTTTCTGAGTTTTGCTTAGTTTTATTACTTAAAGCCGCGTACGCACGTACGAACAAATTTGTTGCGTTACATGATATGCAACAACTTGGTTCGCACGTGCGTACCACTATCGAACATCGAACACTCTGTTCGTCAAACATGTTCGCGGCGATCCTTGTAGTGTGTTCTGTATGGACGGTGTTCGAAGAGCTTTAATAAATGTTACGCAACAAAACTGTTCGTATACCTAGATCTGGGCGGGGTGCGGGCGCGGCAGAGGATCCCACCATCTAGGATCCGCTTTAGGAAACAACATTTCGTGAATCACTGCGAACATCAAAAAATTCTCCGCTACTTCACAATCGACCACTTCCAACGGCGCCGTCATGGCTACTAAGATAGAGTTCACGACTGTTGTTCGCGAACTCGACTCGAACTATGTTTGCGTTCGTGTTCGAATATGCCGTCCATACGTACGAACCAAATGTTCGGGTCTGGTGTTTGTGTTCGCTATGTTCGTGTTCGTACGTGCGTACGCGCCTTAAGGGACGCAACCTGCATCGATACTCTTGCGCCATCCCATCTTGCAAGTTCTGCGTGTTGTGCTGCTGCTGCCGCTGCGGCTGCGGAGAACCTCAAGCGGCGAAAATATAGTGGCCTTGTTGGCAACTATATTTTCGAACCGTTTGGGGTTGAAACCCTCGGGTCATGGGGTCCGAATGCCCACACTATTTTCAAAGAACTATCTAGGCGGCTGGTTGACGCTACCCGTGACCAAAGGGCTGGCTATTACCTAGGTCAAAGATTAAGCATTGCCATCCAGCGTGGCAATGCTGCCAGCCTTTTGGGCACGCTCCCAGTCGACAGCGATGGGGAGGAATTTTTTGACGCTTTTTAGTTTTTAGTTCTTAGTTTAAGTTTTTTTTTTGTAATAGTGTAAGTATGTTGTAAATATATGTAAATAAAAAGATTGTTCAAACTTACTTAGTCAGTTACTAAGTTTTATTTATCTGATAGTCACTTATTTAATCCATTATTTACGTAATATAAATGTTCCTTGCAGCATTTCGACACTGTGGTTCATATAATTTTTCCATATAAAAATATTATATAAATAAAAATTGCTTTCCATTTCAAATTGCTAAATAATTATGTAGTGTTTGTAATACTTGTATTATGTCCGTTGATTGTTTATTGCTACCAAACATCCGGCCACCGTCACGGCTATAGAAGTTCTGTGAATCCATTCATAATTGTTCATTCAGTTCAGTTACATCAATTGGGCACTATGTTAATGTAGATTCTGTACTATTGTATTGTGTAATGATGTTATTAGGAACTGGCATCTGTATTCTAGGCTGCATATTCATTACATCACATTATAGGAGTATATTCTTCCTATTGTACGAAATTTCTCGTTATTTCGGAGGATTTTATCAGATACATCAGTAGCAAACCCCGTACCCTTTTTAGTGTACGGCTGCCAATTTTATTTATATCGTATTTATTTATTTATTTTATAATTTATGTACACACTGGAAACAACAACAAGAAAAGGTGTTTGTTTTTAGGTACTGGTGTTTGTGTTTAGGTACTGGTTTCAAAAAGAAGGTTTTTCGTAATGAACTTATCTGTGGCAGCCCAAAATCTATTCCTATATATGAGTGACAGATAGATGTAATATAATGATCATGCCGAGAATTAACATGGCCATAATTAATACCGCAATAAAGTGCTATTTTATTCACGGCACATTCATGAACAGCAGAATCAGTATAAGTGCACTACTCGGACAAGGCTCGCAAATGATGTTACTACTAAGTACGGTTAAAAGGCTAAGCTCTGTTAATCACTTCAAGTAATTAAGCAATAGGTAAACATGGCGACTAACCAGACGTCGTAATATCCTGCCGCATTCGCCTCATTCTCAGGAATAATCTCTTAGTAAATGGAAATGTCAAACTGTGGTACAATTAACGTTTAAATTTTAAGCCCAATTAGCTGTCTGTTATTTTGTCATGAATCACATTTTGCAATTATCATTACCACACGACACGACGTGTAGCGTATCTACTACAGTCGCGATTGTAAAAGGTTCTTCAGACTATTGATTAATTGGTGCGATTTTTAATTTGCCTGAATATTGCGTATGATTGGCAAAATTGGGAAGTGTACCTGTTTACTCTTCAACATTTTATTTGATCGTCTTTTACAAGCTAGTCAAAATTATTTGTATTTTTGTAGTTACTTACAAGCAGTCATTCAATGTATTTGATTTTAAAGAGTGTTATCATTACTAGTTCAAACTATTGGGTCCATTCGATTTCATCCAACACAAACAAGCTTGTTAGAAAAGCACTAACTTCAGGCATCCACCAATGTTAGGTGTGGCCAGATAGTTATGACAGTGCAACTTCTCTCATAGAAAATCGCGCGGCCGGATACCTATTGTGTGTAGAGGCATTAATAGAAGTGCATTCTACGCGTCGCTCTGTCTGCGGTTTTCGTTCGAATGCACTGGCCTCGTTTGTGTCGGCATTTTATCATTACGTTGCTTGAAATACTCGTATATCTGCATGTCCGACTTTTTACTGTGTGGTCTTGCTTTTTGACGCAGTTGAAATGTTACACAGTGTTTTTAATGAAATGCGAAGGAGGTTGCGCTCGTAAGATGTGACAGGCTCTTAGAGTATATATTAGTAACCTATAGAGTGATAATGTCATATTAATTCCATTGTGCCGAACGGGAGCAGGTGTGTTATCTGTGGTAAAACGCTTTGATAGTGATGTTCTTAAGATGCAGCAAGAATATCGATAGTTAGAATTATAACATTAACGTAACTTAATTATTGTTTTGGTTTAATAATAATTG
>NWSH02000517.1:11678743-11691024 GCA_002382865.2 Heliothis virescens
TTGTGCCGAACGGGAGCAGGTGTGTTATCTGTGGTAAAACGCTTTGATAGTGATGTTCTTAAGATGCAGCAAGAATATCGATAGTTAGAATTATAACATTAACGTAACTTAATTATTGTTTTGGTTTAATAATTATTGTAAAATGAAATAGCGAGTTGAGTAATGATACCTATAGTCCATTTTGGTAGGAACTTAAATAAAGGTAATTAATCTTGATAGGACTTTTTACAGAAATAGCAGACAAATACCTACCTATACATTAGTATTAGTACTGGCTATAATGGAATTATTTTTTATTATTGTATTTAGGTACAGACGACAGCAGGTTAAACTACCCGAATCTGTCAAATTTTACCAATCGAACATTATTATCCTTCCACTTTTGTGGTAAGGTTGAAAATCTATTAATGAAATATGACAGATTGAGGTAGGTTGATGTGCTGGCGTCTGTACCTAAAACCTTCTTAGTCTGAACACACTATGCTGAATCCCATCAAATCTGCATCAAAATCGGTTCAGCCAAACGTGAGGTAATCGCGTACATACATACAGTCAAACTCATAATGTAAGAACCGCCTTTTCTAAATTCGGTTGAAAATGTGAACAACTTTTGAAGTCACGATAAAAACATATCGTATCCAATAATCGACTTAGTACAACGCTATGTTCCAATGAAATTTGAAATTTGAAAAATGGCCGCTGACAACGCGTGATGCTGACCCGCCCCGCGTCCCTCGCAACCCCCTTTCAGACCCTTATTTTTTTTGGAGAATCAATCAATTACTAAATAAATACTAAGTAATGACTGCTTGAAAAAAATAATAATCTTTTATTTTGCTTGCTGGAATATTTTTTACAGCTTTGCGCAGTATATTTCACCATTTTAACTTTAAAATAAAATAAAATATTGCTCTGTGACTTGATGTGACGGGTACTGTTTTGACACTGATTGAGGGTGACAAGGAGAATCGCGCTTGTTCACACCTGTGTACCCGGAGCGTACCCTGTTAGACGCACTCTATTATAGATGTATACTCTAAGGACAGGCTATTCGTTCTCGTATCATCGTCATATGCATCAAGATACTTGCGATGACAATCCAATATTTAGTACACACGTGGATAATTGATATTTTAAATTACATAATCTGCATGAACATAAGCATTTTTTTAAAAGCCAACATAAGTTTTTTAAGTAGTTACATTCATCTAATTGACAATTAACTTTTTAATTTAGAACGTAACTCGTTGAACGCCAAGTGCCCGACAAATAATAGATTTTCTATTGTGTCTGAGACCGATGGGGTTCAATGCCTTAATTTATAGGTACAGAATTTAGAATACGCGTGTAATGTAGGATTCAAACATCGACACAGCCAACAATGACACGGTTCCCAATAATACACAATTATGTAAGCCGCCAATCTATCCAACAATTGTTTGCGAACAAAACAGCGCGCTGTATCTATGCAACCAGAATGGTTAAACCGTTTATACGCGAACGTATGTGCTGTGTACTGTAGCATCGGGTGCCAAATGTCATTTGGTTATCGACAGCAGTAAATATGAAGTCATATGAAATGTATGTGGGATTCTGACTAAGGTCTTAACGTTGGTTCAATTGTAGCACGAATTCATCAGGCAAAATACTCGAAAGTAGACGATACTGAGACGTAGAATATACCTCGAGGAAATGTAAGAAAATTCACCATTAAAATAAACGTCCGTTATTAAAAAAAAGATTCAAAATAACTGTTTACTTTGAAAATTGAACGTGAAAATTCATATTTGTGTTCGTAAGGTTACGACATTATACCTAACGTCATTTGTGGTGCTCATAAAAGGCTTCCCAATTTGCAGTCCATATCTAATTGGGGACTTTCCGAATTGTAAAACGCAGTAGGTACCGTTGTGTTGAACTTGAAAGTCATACTTATAATATCAGCTACACTTATTTTCCCTATTTTATGTTCAAAGGACTTGGATGCAATTGTATATTACTCAGAATTCAAATATCTCATATGTTTTCATTTTATAGTTCAAAGTAAATACGGTAAGGGACTCATACTTTATGAATACTCGTGTATAGCGGACAATTACATATGCTTAATAAATATTCAGAATATTGCGACATGTCTTGAATAAATTTCATTACTCACCGCTTTTCAATCAACAATGTAATTGCTGAATTTACTTATTTTATGTACATTTGATTATTGTTGAAGTTATAAAGTTGTGTAACATATGAAAATGCGAACAGATTCTAAGTTATGTGTATTTTCTAGTATCTTTTGGATATCGATGGCTGAAAGAAGGTTAGTAAAGGAAAATATCTTGAGGAAACCTGGATTTTATAGTTTAGTCTGATATCGCTAATCCGCCTTGAGTAAGCGTGGTGATTAACGCGCAACCCTTCCTTGCATGAGAAGAGGCCTGTGACCTGCATTGGGACAATAAAATGCTGATACAGGTATAGTAGAACAGATGTTCGGTGATCTGCCAGTGTGCTCAAGAGGTGCGGCATAATAGATTGGTGACCTAGTTCAGGTCGAGAGCCGAAAGCATCTGTTGGATGCGGGCAGTTGAATAGTCTCCGTGCTAATACTTAGAGGTGTACAGGAGCAGTAGACATCTTGGTATTATGGTGACTCCGATTTATAGCCGACTAGAGAAAATAGTCATGGTTCTGGCTTATCAGGCAATTATGATGTTAGGCGGTATTTACGGCAAACGGTTTTAGGCAATACTTGGTATTCATAGGTGGCATACAATTTTATATACCTAAAAGTAACAGGAAAAATTAATTTCAAAAAATATCCATTGGTGCCATCAATCCATGCATGTAAAGAACGAGGTGTTAAAAGAATACGAAAAAGGTCATAATAAATAACATTTCCGTTGCATATGCCCTTGATATTAGAGAAAAATGTTTTGTGACGAATAAATATAGAACATTATATTTTAGAACAAAGCTGCATTTAATAAGGTATCTCAGTTTCTGTACATTAATTTATATGAAATTGTAACTTATGTTTAGGGAATGAAATAAATATTAGGCCCATATTGGGTCAAACGATAGTTTCTTTAGCAATTAATGATGGGAACCACAAATATTCCTAAGTACATCCACGACTAAATCCCAAAGTCATCCAGTAAAGCGTTTCCCAATCTGCCCTACAAGCTCAAAATAAGGCGAAAAAAAATGACATGAATCATCGCAAAATTACTCATAATTGAACCGTAACACAGCATTTGTCGGAGGACGTCCACTTGCGTGAACTAGGCCACTCGTTTGCACGTAATTTTAGCACTGAGGCAGATTATCCTCTTCCAGTCGGTTCTATTATCTTGCAAATGCGACAATTGTGGCTGTTATCGTGCAATGACTTGACGTTAAAACAACTGACTTTTGTTGCACTTTCAATGACTATGGGTCATTTGACTTTCTTAGTTTGATGCGGTTTGTTCTAAAATGTTGTCATGTTTTCCTTTTATTTCTATTATGAGTATAAGGTAGGTAAGTCACATTTTATGGAACACGTTTTTCAGTACTTTTTCCTTAAATGTGACTTTTGTAAATAAATGCCAAGTTTATTGCCCATACCCGAACGTGACATATATAGGCAAGAGGAATAATTTCTTGAAATTATTTAGCAATACAAAAACATTCCAATTTACACATTAGTTAACCTAAACTTGAGATAGTTTTGGCATGAATTTTATATTCTTAGAATTAAAAAGACAGAGTTAAAATTCTTCCTTATACGTTTCTCCAACTTGAACTTATCTTATCCCTAAATCATGTCAATGTGTGCGTACCCGAAATATGATGACGTCATTCAACTTTTTTTGCAAATATGGCTTCATTGACGTCAGCAAACACGTCGGACATATAAGGTGTGACTACTTGTAAAATCTTTTACGAAAGGGAACATGGTACATTTTATGGTATCATAACATAATAGCTACATACTTTTTTGTCGGTTGAATAGATTTTTTTCAATGATCGACGTATCCTTAACAATTCTCGGCAGAACCACCATTGATTTTAATTAACTTATATGTAGAATTAATCGATCTGTACCTACTTATCGATACAGTCTATGATTAACAAACTTAAAAGAATATTTAGAAAATTTGCTCGAGAAGCATTTAAGTACGTCATTATCGGGAACGCCTTTGTGTAATCAATAAGTTTACGTTGAACTTGTATTTATAACAGTAATTAATCCTGGAAATTATTACAAACCCAATGATATATACGCATCTGTAGTAGACTAGCGGCCAGTTGTAGAGGTTCCAGTTTAAGTTCTAGATAGCTATCTGACTGATAGTGCCATAGAAATGTTTTTAATTTTGACTGCTTTTCTGTGGCATTATCTCTCAGATCTAGAACTTATCTTGAACCTCGGTAACTGCCTCTAGATATTTAGATTTTTTCCTATTAGGTACTTTTTATCAGTCTTATTCCGATTTTTAAGAATTCACAGATAAGCATGTTGAGTTTAGTAGGATGTTTGTTTAGTATTTATCTTTAAAAATATTAAAAATAAATATTGAGTACTGATGACGCAAATTGTACAAATCTCGTTTAAAAATATTTCTTTAGATTGATAAAATGCAGATAATAGGTATAATTTGAGGAAAATAGAAGGAAAAGATAAGTTTTTAAGTTTTATCTTACTGTATAACAATAACAGTTTGCTAATTTCGAACATCTTTTCCAGAGTATCTTAAAGAAAATACTGGCTTTTTGATCAGTTCTGAGGGATAGTCTATAACAGTGCTGAAGACTTACCAGCCAGCCGAGTAGTATCTAAGGTGGTAAGTAGCTGTAATCGAATCGGCAACCAATTTTAACCCGAAAATTTGTCGGCCGATAGTTTGATTGGGTTCATAAGTTAATATACTGGCCTTGTTGGAAACTATATTTTCGAACCGTTTGCTACCCGACGGTATCAACCCCAAACTTTGGGGTTGAAACCCTCGGGTCGTGGGGTCCGAATGCCCACATTATTTTTAAAGAACTATCTAGGCAGCTGGTTGACGCTACCCGTGACCAAAAGGCTGCCTTTTACTTTGGTCAAAGATTGAGCAGGTCTTAATTACCTTATTAGGTCCCTTCAAGAGTTTGGGTAATCCCTTGCAGACATGGACTTATACCTACATATTAAAAAAAAAAGTTTCGTTGGTCATTGACATTCACTGGACGGCGCCATGAGTTAACATAAAACTCTTTTCTTCACCCAATCACTGCGGCAAAGTAACCTTAAAAAAAGCTCACTGATGATCCCAAAGTCATTAACTTGTGTCTTTTACTAGTTTTGAAACGGCAGTTTTTATCTATTCATGTTCGTTAAGATTTAAAATATCTGTAATTAGAATTCTAAATGTTCATGTTTGGAAAAAATATTCCGATGTGATTCAATTTGCATTTTTAATTTGGTGAGGATGATTAGAACTTAGCTTAATTTGTACTTATACAGGCTAAGGTAGCATACATATACTGTCTTATGATAGTTCTAAAATTAAATAATGAAAATGTGTAAGTAATCCAATTACCGCGAAAAGGTTGCAGGTTTTCGGAAATACTTGGGAAATTTTTGCTCGTAATTTTACTGTTGCTAGAGTGCATCGATCAGTGAAAACTTTTCTGTCAATATTCCGTGAAGGTGAGATTCCACCAGTCTTTTCGCTATAACAAATTCTATATGCTCGCGAAATTGCAACCTTTGTGCGCGAACACCATTTCGGACTTTTTTTTATATCGATAGGAAATCATCAGTATGACCCCTCCCGCTGGGTGACAGCGGGAGGGTGTGTCAGGCTTTTACTGACTAAAATACAATAAATCACTACAGCATAATTATTGTGAATTAAAATAATTTAATTTCTTAGAAAACAATTCTGTCACGATGACATGACATAGGATAATATTGATTTATCTTGGTAAACCAATTCATTTTATCTTATCTTGTTATATTTTCGAACTATTTATACTCCGTCTCGCATTAAGAACGCCAATTACGATTTCAAGAGGATATCTTACACATCAATAACGTAAGTAATTACTTGTTTAGTTATTATTTGACTGACTTATAGTTTTTCCTGTTAATGTTTGATCAAGTTGCATTTAGGTATTTTTATTTTGTTCCAAAATTAATTTTAATATTTACTTGTAGGTATCTTATTAACATGAAAAAGCTATATTCATACTTATTTACAATATAATTCTAATACTATAACTAAAAAGCATTAAAAAAATCCTCCCCATCGCTGTCAACTGGGAGCGTGCCCAAAAGGCTGGCAGTTGCAATTAATGTTAATTTTACTGTCATACTTTCTTTTGTGCTTACTGTAAGCAGGAGTATAAACTGAAAACCACAAAAGATCAGTGGATTGTATTTACACGAGTACATAAGTATACCAGTGCTAACATATATAGTAATATACAAAGTATGATGGCCTCCTAGCCGATTATCGGCCACGGCGGCTGTTCTCATATAAGGAGATCAGCCAGCTGCGCAGGACATATTATAGTGCACAAGCATTTGCGCAGACACAGGTGCACTCCCTATTCCCTCACTCTCATAACCCGATGGGACGGCAATCCGACACGACCGGAGAGAGATCAGGCGCAGGACCGACATTAACGTGCTCTCCGATGCACGGGTGTATCAATCACCAACTTCCAACTCCGGGCTGCTTTGTGAAAGTTTCTAAAACCCACAAAGCGATTTCGGCCCGTCCCGGGAATCGAACCCGAGACCTCGTGATCAGCAGTCGGCTATGCGACAACTAGACCAACGAGGCAAAGTATAGTCATATAATAAATCTATACTTATTATAATAGAAAAAGTAAACCGTTCTTGTTTGTAGATAATTAAGGGTTTAAGGCATCCGAAACAACTGATTTGAAAAATTCTTTCACTGTTGAGAGGCTACACTTTTCCTGTGTAACATAGGCCATATTTCATCTCGATAAGTAAAGGAACCGCGGGTAAAAAGCCCGCAAAATAATATATTTCGTGACTTTCCAGTATGAAGAGCTTCATCCTCATCGCGCTGTCGGCTGTGTTGTCAGTCTGCCTAGGCGCAGCCGTACAGCAATCTCAACGTGTCATAACCGCTGGAGTTGCTCAACCAGGAGATTGGGCTTTGATAACGTAAGTTCTTAAAAGTTATTTCTTAAATAATTTTTAAGTATTATTTGCCTTTATCCGACTATGTTGTGGTTGACTTCCAGTCTAACCCTGACCAGTACTACTACTTTATTTGGACCGAACGCTTTAGTGACCTCCCCAAACGTTCTGACGTTCTGATATCCAACTGCCCATAAAGACTTTAAAAAAATATTAATGACAGTCTCATGTGGAGTTGATTAAATCGGGACTTGAAATTCTGAGTAATCTAATATAAAGATATCCAACAGGTCCAAAAGTGTGTTATAGTTTTATTAAACACGTGACATCACTGCGCAGATTTAATAGTGTAGGTATTTGTGTTTTCTTTCAGAAATGAGAATCAGGCCAACCCACAACCAAATTTTGTAAGCCAAGTAACTATGCGAAATGTATTACACCCCACATACAAGGTTAATTTCATTAAGTTCATGGATCAAAATCCATCCCAGGGAGGTTTTATTTCATTTGTAGGAGGACTTGGAACTAACGACATCACTTTTAGATTAACATCTCAGAGAGGCGAAGGATTTCATTTTATCACTGAACTGTGGGGACAAGAGATAACGGGACAGACCAACTCTATGCGCCTCATAGTGCCTGCAAATTGTACTATGACAGTTGACAATGGAAAAACTACTCAAACTTCTGCCTGCAATTAAATTGTTCATCAATTGTTATAATAAAGAAGAAATATCAATATCATAATATCATAGTAAAAGTATTTTATTTTTCGTCTTAAATAAAACCTTTCATTTTCATCTTAGTTAGGCCTAAGTTCACCGACAACATAAACGTTAATATTGACATGTTCGGAATTACCGAGAGCATGAGTTTTGGCGTTAAAATTTTAAAGGAAACAGTCATTATAAGAGAAAAGCGGACGCGCATGTGGTCGGCCTGTAAATAAGATTTGACGTTACTCAACACATACAAATTTGGTTCAAATTTTTGGTTGGAATCGAAAAACAATGCGCTCGGTAATTTCAAACATGTTGATGTCCCAAAAACTATGTGCAGAAAACTTACCCAAACATTATAGATGTGAATTGTTTTATATAAGTATAGGTAACTTGTTTACTTAGGGATACAGGGAATAGTTCGTATCGGTAAGTGGCTCATCAAGATAAAGACAAAAAGTCATTTATTTCAAGTAGGCTGAAAATCAGCATTTTTTTAAGGAAAATTTTTACAAAACACAGCCCCCTAAACGCCCGCCCTTCACCACTTCCCATGTATCTTTGTTGGGAAGAAGAAATATTACTTTTTTTATCTTTTGTCTTGGGTAATTTTTAGTTTTAGGTAATTTTAAGTATGTAAATATTATAAAATAGATAAGTTCTTTGTAAATATTATGTAAACAAATAAATAAACCCTCTTTTGTCTATATTTACAATGAAAATCAAATTAGTCAAAGTCAATCATTTGTTTCATTTAGGCCTTTACAAGCACTTATGAATGTCAAAAAAATATAACTAAGGTTGATTCTAATTGCCCATTCCAAAAGTAGCTTCCTATGGAGAAGAACAGGTAAGAAACTCCATGGTTACTCCTTTTTTAGAAAGGTACCTTACCTCGGTATACCACGATCCGAGAGTTGGAACCCCAATGGGCTCAAAAAAATAATTGCCGATAAGGCTACTAAGTTTTCGCCGCTTGAGGTTCACTGCTTCGGCAGCAGCGGAGAGCGGCGCAAGAGCATCGATGCAGGTTGCATCCCACACTAATGTCCTATGCATCTTTCACGGAAATAACGACATACTGTCTGGTCTCTTGGCACGTGACGATGGCAAGTGAAGAACTTGTCGTTTCAACTAGCTTTATCTTTGTTAAACTGCAGAGGGACTTATCCCACTGTTTCTAGGAGGATTGGATGGTGGGCGGATCGGTATTCGGTCAGGTGATTTTCCAGGCGTCTATAGCATCCATCAAGCATGGTACCTTAAAATTGACTAGTGTGGAAGGTAGAATTTTCTTGGTCTTTTATCAGTACCATGGACCGAGGATATAAAAGCCGGCAAACTTATAAAGATTAAACATCATATTAATCATAAAGAATATAAGTAACGCTTTCAGGCTAAAACGTCAGATACGAAAATAGGCATTTCATATACAGATACGGGAACGAAACTATCAGGTGACCTACGAATCTGTTCCTTATCTGAAAAATACGAACGATATTGATTATTTTTTGTTAATTAATCACAGTATCTTATCTTACTGTAGGTATATTTGGACTATTTATACTCCGTCTCGGAACGAGAACACCAGTTACGATTTCAAGAGGACCTCTTGCACACTATAACGTAAGTTATTTTACTTATTATTTCGTATTCTTGACGTTTACCTTTTCCTGTTGATGTATGATCATTAATGATCAAGTAAAAATAAATAAATGTTACTGTAATTGTAATGGATATAAGCAGAAAATCAATACAAAAAATCTGTAGATTATATACATTATACAAATAACATAATTCGTGACGTTTCAGTATGAAGAGCTACATTCTCATCGCGCTGCTAGCTGTGTTGTCAGTCTGCCTAGGCGCAGCTGTACAGCGATCCCAGCTTCCCATAACCGTAGGAGTTGCTCAACCAGGAGATTGGGTTTTGACAAGGTACCTACCTGTCTTTCTCTGACATTTTTTGTTACAATCCTGTCTTAATCCGACGATGTTGTGGTTAACTTTCAGTCTGACTATTACTAGTACTTTATATGGATCGACTGCCGTGGGTACGTTTGGTATCCAAAAAACCTTCAGATTGACTTTCTGAATTCCAACTATCCGTAAATACTGACTCATAGTTTCATTAAGTGCGTGACATCATTGTATAGGTTTAATTGTGTAATTGTTTTTTCTTTCAGGAATGAAAATCGCGCCAACCCACAACCGAATTTTGTAAGCCAAATAACTGTGCAAAATACATTACACCCTAAATACAAGATTAATTTCATTACGTTCATGGATCAAGATCCATCCCAGGGAGGTTTTGTTTCATTCGTAGGAGGACTTGGAACTAATGACATCATTATTAGAATAACATCTCAGAGAGGCGGAGGATTTCATTTTATTACTGATCTGTGGGGACAAGACACGACGGAACAGACAAACTCTATGCGCTCCATAGTGCATGCAAATTGTACCATGACAGTTGACGATGGAAAAACTATCCAAACTTCTGCCTGCAATTAAATTGTTCATCAATTATTATAATAAAGATGAAATAACGTATTAACAGTATTTTATTTTTCACCTTAAATTTATAAGCGTTTCGAGAAAAGGTAGATAGTGCCTTTGCGCTTTGGTTGGGTCGTCTTGACGGGGATTTTCTTTGATTTGATTTTCCTCGAGAATACTAGGATTGTCGGTGATTATTAGATAGTGATTAATAGTTTTGCATATCCATATCAATAAAATGAATCAATCTGGTCTTGTTATCAAATAAGATAATACTTAGACTTTTCTATCTATCTCCGATTGTGTGTAGCTACCGCAAACGTCATATTTTATCACATGATCGGCTCAACATTTTTTTAGAACGGACTTCTTTCAGTTTGAGTCACACAACAATGTTTTTTTTTTTATCCTAGATAAATATCTAAAGCAGGTATCAAAATATTTTCCCCATTAAGATTAGATTGAACGATGCGTAAAACTGATAACATAAAGCAGATTCTATCAGGACGCTGAGCTGTGCACTACTGAATTTGCGAGGTTCCACCAAAATGTGTACGCGTTGCCGCGAGTCCGAAATAGTGTTCGCGCCCAGAGGTTGCAATTTCGCGGGCATTTAGAATACGTTAATATTTGCTAGAGCAAATAGACCGGTGGAATCTCACTTGTACGGAATATTGACACAAAAGTTTTCTCGTTGGTTGATGTGCTCTACTAATATTAAAATTGCGCAAAAATGTCCGAAATGTTCCCGAAAACCTGCAACATTTACGCGGTAATCAAAGTATTTACACACTTTCATTAAACTTTTCCTGTGTAAGTAAACAAGTGACATTTATATACAGGGGAACTCTCAATTTGTATGAGACATTCACATTTATGATGATTGGGAAGGTTTTCTGCACGTGTACCTATATTTTCTGGGACATCAATATGTTTGAAATTGACTGAAAAACCTTTTTCCTTGATTAGGACCAAATTCAGTGGTTTTGAGGCAATTTACTGTTCATTTCGGGATTAGATTGACGTCAATATCGACGGAATACTTGACCAAGAAAACAAAAAAAAAATTCATTAATCAAAATTTCAGTAAACGACTACGAAAAATTTGGAAGCACCCAAATTTTTTATCTATAATCAGATAAATACCTGGGTGCTTCCAAAATTTTTCAAATCTTTGCACGTAAACCATAAATCTCGAAAAGTGTCAATTCCAATTATTCCAATACGAAAAAAGAAATTGATAGAATAATTATTATATTCCATAAAAATTTTCACGGGTTGGCCTACTCAAATAGCCAAATACAAGCTAACTAATCTGTGCAAATACCTACATAATACCTACTTACAAAAATTATTACCTACTGAACACGAGGAATAATATAATTTCACGCTTACTTTAGCAAATCGAATAAGTTTCCATAACTGCGACGGCGCCATAGAGACATATTTTCTCATCGATATTACACAAACTTGGTCACAACCGATTGCTTGTTACAATTATAGTGACATCGTGCACCGGTCATTAAAATCTCAACACTGCTCTGCACAGACGAAATGTTATCAATTAAAAGTGCTCAACTACTAATAAAATATTACCGATAACAATATAAGATATCGTTTGTTCACTACGTATAAACTACTAGCCGTTTTCCCGCGGTTTCACTCGCATCCCGTGGGAATTACTGCCCGTACCCGGATAAAATATAGCCTATGTCTCTCGTGGATAATGTAGCTTTCGTATGGTGAAAGAATTTTTAAAATCAGTCCAGTAGTTTTTGAGCCTATTTATTACAACCAAACAAACAAACAAAGTTTTCCTCTTTATAATATTAGTATAGATATACGTTGGATTTAATTCGTTGATCTGGACACTTCGGCAAACTGTTTATTGTGTAATTCTGTAAATGCTGCTATGAAAAAAA
>NWSH02000517.1:11707851-11730230 GCA_002382865.2 Heliothis virescens
TTTCTAAAACCATTTTTTCTCAAAGTCAATCATTTCAGAGTAAGACACTTTCAAAGTGCTAAAATGTGTGTCCCCCCCCCTGTAATTTCTAAACTACCAAAGTGAAAAATCTAAAAAAAATATATGTTATAGATCTTAATAAAAACTATCAACCAAAATTGGTTTGAACGAAATACAGTCAGTAGTTTTTGAGTTATAAAACTTTTTCAGTAACCACAAACTATAACTTTGTTATTCATATATTTGTATGAAAAACAGAGTAATTTTTTGTAGGTACGTTTATTTTTCATAGATAATGGAACGGAACCCTTCGTTTGCGAGTCCGACTCGCACTTGGCCGGTTTTTTTATTATTGAGAACGACGAACAATGCGAATTGTTTATTAACATACATTATTAAGCAGCCTCTTGCAATGGAGTTTGTTTCCAGTAAGAACTCATAGAACTTTATCTAAATATCTTATGACTGATTTTAACACGATTCTAATGTCGCATTTTAATTTAGGTAATCTATCCACATCCTAATAAATTGGGGTCGATGTTTTAATCTTTGCTCACCTTGTATACTAAAATGAAATACCTGTGGACACATTATTTTAAATTAATTTGCATAAAATGTGTAAAAATTTTAGAATTTTTAACCGTTACACTCGTCAGAAATGTAACTGTTGTAATTAATTCGCGAAGATAACACAAGAATGCGAAACACGCTTAGAACGTTGATTTTCTCAATATGGCTGCGTTAAGACGGATAGGCGGGTCGAGAACACTGCGAAGTAAAATACAGTGCAATATTTTCTTGTTGAACTGTAATATCGAAGATGTAATTAGGATGTATGTGCTCGTAAAACATGGGATGTATTCTGCAATTTCACTCTGCTTGAGATCAAGATTGTGGAAGAAATATTACGATTGAAGGCTGATTTTTCGATGTTTTTAAAGTAACCGTTCATAATAAATGGTTGTAGTTTTGCTAAGAGAAGTTATTGGCTATCAATTACCCAATTGGGATTAAATTACCGTTGGTCGAAATGCGGGTATAATCAGTTACCGCTTGGAAATTGTTAGTTAACGATATTATTCGGTGTCACCGTTCCATCCCTTTTACGACTTTATTCTGGGAAGGGTTGTGAAGGGTGTCCCAAATTATTTTTATTGCCATGTTTTTATTTATTTATTTGTGTCGCCTAATGTTTGGTCGTAAAGTAAAATTGGATGTTTATGCTCTCTGTTTTGGGAGGTCGATTGATGTTTTTTGTGGTGAAGAAGATTGCTATTAAAGGATGGGGTAGAATATGTTGCATTATTTATATTTTAATGGCGAGTACTTTATATGTAGAGGGGTGTCGTATTTACAGTAATTTTCATTTTGTTAATGGTTGTTACTATGTCAGGACTGTGCACGATTTTTTTTGTCACTACAAATAAGAATGAATCTTTTCTCCTCTCACCAAGTGTTTCATTTCATTCACCGCGCGGTTCCAAAATTAGCCTAGACTTGTTGCACTACCTATAATTATAGTTTATTGTCAAGGATATATTTACAGCTTGCGCGTGCGTTCATATTTACGCGTACGATCACCTTCTTGTAAACATATTCGTGGTTTATAGAAACAATTAGTTTTCCCGGTAAAACACGTGTCCAGGGCTGCCTAAACTAAAATTTATCAGCCCTTTGTTAAATGAAATATTTCTCTTATGTGGATATATTTTAAAATTCTTTTCTGATTTAGGAAATTCAAAATAGATGTGGCTGTCTTATAATATATGAGTATTTTTCATAAAGGAAATAATATAACACATTTTACTGTGTAACAATAGAAGAAAGAATATTAGACGAACTGATTAATAAAATAAAAAAAAGTACATTTAATAAAGTCGACAACCCTATCTTCAATCAATGTACCTATTGGTTAATCATCTTAACCTTGCTTACATTCTGTTAAATAACATTTCAGCACATGTATAAACAATACACACAAAGTTGGCGTTGAAAGAAGGAATTGCCCCATAGGTGCCCATAGCCATATATTATACAAAAATATGGCGAACTTCAGTCTATATTCGTTTGTTTATTTTCTTTACGAAACACAGTAAGGTCTTGATCTTGCTACTCATTGAAGGCGATCTCGTTCGACCATTGCCATTCGTCTTGTGCGTGAAATACTTAAAAATCATTAAGCAATTACTTACTGTCATTATGCTCAAGCGTCCTTATTAACGTTGTTCATGCATGTAATGACAGTTCTTAGTTACAATTAAGAAATTAGGTTTGAAAGAGAAATTGCTGTAAGCAGTCGTAATTTGATTGAATAAATATTTAAAATTCTACAGTTAATATTAACAGTTAGTCTAATATAGATAATCTGTCAGTATCGATAAATAACCAATACTCAATTCTGGTTTGGCTTACGGAAGCCACATTTCAAGGGCTTTTTTGCTAGCTACACTATGTAAATATAACCTTTATTTCCCACATGCTAAAGTCGTCCAAATGTTTACGACAAACTTGCTGACAGCCCGTTGAATGTCCTGTGACCGACTGTTAAAATGACCGTGATTAATTAGGTCCCGAATTAGCGCGAGTTCACATCTCTACGTCTATAGTACAATCTGTAGTAGCCTTTACGTCATTAGTCAACGGTACGTGTTGATAAATATGTGGGCGTTGTAAGAAGTCATTTTTAATGTAAACATTTCAAGTTCTTTGTGCCTTAATCTGTGATGCACCTTTACGTTGTAGGTTAAAGAAATATCTGTCCGTAGTTATCTTGTATATAAATAATATATATTCTTCAGATTTTCGTCTCACTAAAAAACGCTCGAAATCCTCAGACATAAACGGGCTTATTTTAATCATCATATCTCTATAACATATCAAAGATATAGATAAGATCAGATATTACTTTTTGATATAAAATGTTTGCTTATTGTAAGTTAGTAATAGGGTAGCCCCCACCTCTCGATGTTACGCTGTCCTGTAAATAATATAAAGTGCTTTAGCTCAGGACAGTTAAATATGTTCGTAGGGCGAAGATATCTTGTAGGGGACATAACGCCTACGGAGTACGTGGGTGAGCAGTACTGATTGCCACTATAAGATCGCAAAGAGCAAACCGTATGAATGCTAACTAGCTCTTTGGCTCTTGGTCTTATAGGCACATAATTTGAGATTCTGTGGAGTTTTGAAGTAATCCCAACTGCAAAGGGCAAATAAATTGTAACTTACATGAAGAGAATTCTATATCCTGTTTTAAGTAAAATTATTGAGCAGTTAGTGAAATGTCATCGAAGACTTTGTTACTGATTAAACTGCTGAATATCTTCTCGGAATACGTTACACGATTGGTCACTGCACTCTATGCGACATATTTCCAAGCCCTAGAACTTGGGCGCGACAATACAACAATACAGGTCTCAACACCCACGCAACCCGCTCTCCAATCATACCGATTCTCGCTTTCCAGTATCGAGAATCGAATTAGAAACTGCAATAAACATAGAATCGATTAAAGTGTGGTCATTCGATTAGATATCGAAACGTTTAGTGTTTGCCTCGACATTTACTTACGGAACACGAGAGGTCCTAAATATGCGACTTTTATTGGCGCAATGAAAGATAAATTGCGTTGATATTTGCTATAAATAAACACATATTTAATGTTGCTATGAAAATTGAATTTAAGATGTAACAGTGCTTTCACACCAGCGGAAAATCTACTGGTCGGAAAAACGAAAAACTGAGCAGAAATCCTAAAGTTTTTTTAACTTATAACATACTTATAAAAAATATGTATATATCTTGATATTTACCGTATCACTTACTGTACATATGTATGAACTTACGTATCATTTAATTATTCACGTAATGATACTCTGAAAAAACATTTCATCATATTTTTTCTTGTACTGAAAATCCTTCTGTAAATCTTGCAGACTGATAAAAAACTAGTTCCTTCGTTCAATTAAAAAATCAATTACATCGCTTCAGCAGTCGTTACAAAAACTTAAAACACACAAAATTCGAACGCGGTCGATCTGAATGAAACGATACGCTTGAAATGGTGTTACAACAACGCTTACATAAACGATGTAATTTCAATTACTGGCTGAAATACAGTCCATACAACTGCCTACTTTTAAAATGTAATTTTACTTTATAATATATTTTTTATAATGACGTCACAATTGTACTATTACGAAACAGCCTGTCAGCTGTTATATTTACTTTCTTCAGTAGCAAACATAAAATTTCATGAGCATTTCGTTTAGAACAAACAACGTAAAAGTTTGTGCCACTTCCGTAAGTTTTATAGCCCTAATTCACACCGCACTTTGAATATTCTACTGACGGCTTCAAAATGGTGTAACAGTCAGATTTGTTCATGTACACGAGATATTAAAAATATTATTAAACAAAGAAATCGAACAAGCGTTGATTTAATACAAGTATGGAATAGTTGAACTCAGATACACATACTTACAATGCAAATTGTGATATACCTACTGAAGCGCCCAACAACAACTTGTGTGGCAAAAAATATTCTAACACACATAATTACAAACTTACGATTTCATAATATCAATTTCGTACACTGTAATTACTCAAATTACCTCTGAGCTTATTACTAAGTGGTAATTATGCGAATTCATTCGTTTTAATGTCTACAAATTAAGTATCATATAACTGTCATTTCTGTTTAGTAAGACGTATCAAATTAATGTATTAAATGTGTTTGGATTAAATTGTTTAATTGATACGTCGGTCTAGCTCAGTATGTGACTGGTATTTTCATCCATAAAAACATAAGCTTATTATTTCGCTAACGCCCCACTTGGCACTGATTTATGTGCCATTTTGGGTCAAAATCCACCGATGTGAGACCACAAAAATTCGTGCGCATTCGTAAAGATCAACTATGTCAGCGGAAAAAATAAAAGGCGTCCTCTTTTCAAACTAATTAGGCAATGGAAAAGGGCCGCGCGACAGAGACGGATCCGCGCCATTACCCCAGCTTTATGCCTCTCATTTGCCTCCACCAGCTGTGGCTACCGAGCATATACCTAACTCTGTGATTAACTTCACCATTCACTGCATCACTTAAACCTGCACACGGGAGGAACATTTCCTCGTTGAGGTTAGCGATGTCAGATAGCTATGTATAGGTGAATCGAAAAGTGGGACAAACCGCGTCCAAATTTGTCGGCGCATTGTAAACAAAGCATCTTTGGGCACGCCAGTCTCTCAAGAAAATACGGAAGATAATAAACGTATTATTAGAAACGTTTAATATTTACGCAATTCTAATGTTCTTGGATGTGAATTTAGTTCCAGACTTCGCAGTTCAAAGACCTACACCAAACTTTAGCTAAACGTGTTCCATTCGATGCGGAAACGTGTCCTAGACAGACCACACTATGTTTACTCAACGCAAGATTGATTTTATGCGGGAACTCGATTTGTCGTGGATACCATCACTTTGCTACGGGATAATATTGCAACTATCATTTATTTCACTTTAATAAAGTGACTTTTACGATAAATTTTACTGTTGATTGTGTAAATTGCAGTTTATCTTTACTGGCTTCAATTGGCATTGACGAAAATTATGTTAGTAGGACGAGTCCTGTCATAATAATGTGTTTCAATTAAGGTAAGGTTCTAGTGATTCATTTGACGGTTGTAGCGAGGTGTTGGAAAACATGTTTGTATTTCCGTCTATTATTAACACATCAAAATAATTCAAATGACATCTGATTAGATTGAGGCGATCGCAACCGGTATTGTTTTGCATTGCAGTGCATCGGCGAATCGACGCGTGATTGCCATAATTGTATGGTGGTAGGCAGTCAATTGTTCCAATATAAATGGCTTCATCTAATTGTTATGTGCAGGCACAGGCCGCGGAATACGTATCGGTGATTAATGTATTGATTTAAACTATTCTAATGTCCGGCTTCCTCCATTCAGATGATGTGTGGAAAACGTGTTATAAGTTTTAAATGCTAAATAAAGAATTATATATCAATAGAATTAACTCAAACATAAAATAGACTTTGCCTTATTATGATAATTATATATTGATGACTCAAATCATTTGTGAATGAATTTGATTTATAATAAGGAAATACTTATAAGCAAAATACTGGAGTCAAAATTCTATCACGAAAACATGTGACACGTTTGTTACTCATTAAAATCTATCCCACATTCACACACAGGCGATAATATCAACGACAAGTAAGGATGAATTAACACATGACAAAAATGAAAGTGCACTATGAGAACAATATCCCCGATACAATGGACTATCGCACTTCGATCTTAGAAGACAGAAATTATTTACTATGTACGCGTACGAGTTTCAAATTACTTAGGCAGTAAACACAAAGTCGCAATGCAATTTGAATATATTTACTCATTCGATACTTGAGATGGTATCTTGTCTTACTACTGGAAAATACTAGAAACCTTGTTTGCCTGATTCAATATGGGTATATTGTATCAGGCAAATATAATACAAAGAGATCTAAATAATTATAGAAATCCTTAAAACAATGCAAATGCTTATCAAATTATAATGAGAATAAGAACCATCGGTGACATGGAAACTGCAAAAAATGAAAAGCACATTAATTATGATACAGAAACAAAACAATACAAGAAGCATAAAAAAGTGACGTCAAACACAACACGTCAAAATTTTGAACATGACCCAAATGAAAAAGTGTGTGTTTTCGACGCGATTAATATTAAAGAGGTACACATGAATTCACTTGACCTGTCTGGTCCTTAACGTATTCAAGGTCTGGCACAATGTACATCACATTAAACCGTGTGGGACCCGGTGTAGGGGACTAGCATACTGTGAATTTTGTATGTCCGCTGACCTCTAGCCAAGGACAACTGCTAACAATTCCGTTGGACAGATGTTATCTGCCTAGCAAACCTGTTTGGTGGGTCTGAAACTACTGAATATTTAAAAAAGTTATTTTCTTTGAATTATGATATTGTATGTTTTTTTTCTAATTTAAGACGAACTCTGTAGTTCATTACGATCAAGAGTGCTCCTACTATTTAGTTAAAATGTGTAAAGCATCGGGATTGTTGTGGAAGAGTAATACCATAAGAAGAGTTTATCGTAATTCTAAAAATGGTATGATAGTGTTCCGTGATTCTTGCAAAAACAAAATCTCGGAAACTGCTCAAACGATGGTTTCTAGATAAAAACCATGAAACAGCAATACAGTTTTATGTGCCACGTAATACAGTCACGTATGCAAACTGGAAGGTCGTCCATATTTGTGCAAACAGTTGGCTCGGAGATAGCAACGTTTGTACTCGTAAGTAACCAAGATAATATCGGTAGAAGCGAGCACAGCTAGAGAAATTCTTAAATTCCTACCTGCGCTCGCGCCGGACTTGCCGACGGCGACGCCCGATTCCGAATCGACAAAAAACCGTTTCCTTTACATTCTGTTTACAAGACCTCCGACACTGAGGTCCCTTTTGTGGCCGGCTCCATCCCCGTCGATGTGCCTTACCTACGACCCTTTTTTGTCCGCATGTTTCTCCACAATTATTCAAGTTTGCGAGATAACTACCCATTTGAATGTTTTCTATAAGACATCAGATACATACAATTATGAAGTTAAAGTTTTGTTTTATTATTCATACGTTATAATTTTGGAATCCGTCCGGATTCTCTGTATTTTTATTATGTTCTATCGAACAATACGTAGAAAATGTTAAGTGTGAAAAGTAAACTGATAAATTACAAAAACTGATATCTTGCTGGTGGGGTGTATAGCAAAATAAATATGAATATGACAAAGAATTAAAACAGGATATGTTATAGAAATATAGTCCAGTGTCAATGACGTGTCCTACGTTATATAATGGAAAGTGATCCGTGACAGCCTCATTTGCATAGATGATGTCATGATCTACTCCTACCGTGTGTGTATCACCTGACAGCAATAATATGCCGAGAAATATGTTATCAAAGTTATTCCGAAAAAATATGATAAAACTTACCAAATTAAGAAACGTGGGTCCTTGTCAAATACATTTAACGTAAATTGTAGGCGATATTCACTGGAAACAAAAGTTGTGATTCAGTTAACACACCTACGACGACGCCCCTCATTTTTAACGCAATCATTTCTGTGAATATGACCTAAGCTGCCAAGATTTTTTTATTTGTTTGCGGAGATCATGTCATTGGTTTTTTTAGCTTTACTTTTTTATTTATACAGGAAATAACCATCGTTTTGCACGTCGCGTGTTTACGAATTGGTCTAAGCGTTCGATAGTGTCTCGATGTGGTTGCCAAAACTTTTGCATGCAACACCTTGGAATAAAATATAAAGGTAAAAAAGTTTTTGATGAACACTCTACGAGCCCAGAATTTTATCGCACGGTGGTTCGTGTTAAGAATTCTCTTAACTGATTATGTTTACATTCCTCTACACAGTTGTCGCAATGATGAAACAAATAGCTATGTGCATGCCTGCCGGGTTAGAACCCGACCTATGACTTCAAGTCGGGGTTGCGATTTAATATTATTTATCTAAAGTACCTACTTGTTTTGCATTCGTTTCCCAGTAAATGATGAGTAAAATCGCGATAGCAACTACTGCAGTGATATCGGATTCCAAACTCACATGTGAGGTGACGTGCTGATTATTTTCTGATAAAATTGGTTAAAAATGTTCACATTCTGCTGAACTTATCCTTTCTTGGCGCCACCAATTGATAACAGTTACTTATTCAATAATTTCTACAAAATCAACAGAATCATTTGTTCTTTGCTTCAGATATTTTTGTATTTCACACTTATTTGAACAGAGTCTATCATCATATTGGTCGGTCGAGTCACCCTACTGACATTGTGTGGACAAACATCTTTATCAGTGATCCATTAGTTACCAGCTCATATTATTATTTATATTGATATCCTCTAAATATAACGGAGTGCATTTCTTTGGTATATTAATTTTCTATGCAAATTATTTAATCTCTAGCATCTTTATAACTTTGAATCTTGATAAAGATCTCAAGCTATCTAATCCTCTCAAAGAAGATTTTAAATGTTACCCATATTTTATTGGAAAAGTTGACAATACTAGATTAAGGTGGAATGCTGCCTCTATTAATAGCTATTAGGGGAGAACAAGTCGTAAAGGTTAAAAGCAAATACGTAAACTATTTAGTTTCGGTCCTTAAAATATATCTCGAACCAAACTGAGAGCGTCAGCAGCCGTGACAGTTTTGTTATCCCTAGAAAATAAACTAACGAAGTTATTCTTTTTGCTTCAACCTTATAAATGGACCATTTCAGAAGATGGTTCGAGTCATCGACAGATGATGTTACTTAGCTGAGATTCCCACGAAGGCCTGCAGCTAGTTGTGAGCCGACTAATGAGGAGCCGATGGGATTACACGTACACTAGTGCAATTTACGCACTAATGCATGGCTACAGACAACCGCAAATGTGTCTAATTTTGCACAACTCACGTCCCCCTGAGAATTCTGAAGACCTAATAACGAGCTAGTCTTGTCTTGCGCCAAGTTTTTATTTATCGATATTATGTTCCGTACTGAGCACATTCAACGAAGTAATTTTCAAGTTGCTTTTTATTGCTTAAATGGTAATGAAAATAAATCTTGTTTATTCATTCCTAATTGTAAGGCTAATGAATAGTTATCTTTCTAGCAATCACACCCATTTCAATGAGCCATACTATCGGTTTATTGTTTCGTAGTGAAGCATGAAGGAAGGCAAAAGAATCTTCCTGTTGTAGAGTTTCAATTATTGCTTTATTAATATTAATGTGTAGGTTTGTTCTAATATAGATTATTATCAAACCATATTATTATTAGTCACAAATATATCTTTATGTACATAGTCTGCATTTGAAACAGCATCACCTATTATTTGTTTGCAATTTGCATAATATTTGGATTTGTACAATGCATTTAAATTTGCATTTGTACGTGATATGTTGTCAAACTCGTTACTTATTCAAATATTGATACTACCAAATCAATAGTTGTATTCTTAATTGTTCGAAACAATATATTCTATACCATTTACGATATCATCGCCATTCTTAAACAAATGCTCAGGCGAAATCGTGTAGACATTAATCTTTAGTGTTACAATCATTAGCTTCTGACTGACGTTTGTATGAATGATCTGTTTTGCAAATACCACCCACACGCTCATTATTTGCAAAGTTGCCTACTTTCACCTCGGGGACATTTCTATCATTGACCAACACTGTCTCTGATTGTTCTTGCCTTTCGACTGTGACATGTAAAATGTTCTGAGAACTATGCGCGTTACTAATTCATTCGTTGTTTGAAACTCTCAAGATTAACCGGTTTTGATTCTTCTTTTAGGTTATTTCAAGCATTTCAATTTTTTCATTGTAACTTTTGTTACGCAAAACGCATTTTTTAAGTTGGAGGAAGGGTCACTAAGTCTCTTTTTTGTTTGCGTAACTTGTTACCCTTGAAGTTTATAGCAAAGATACTTCTTTTTCAAAACAAACTGGTATAGGAACGTATTTCAACTAGTATTTCTTCTTATTTCGTTCAGCTTGTTACACGGCGTCTAGTTTGCCAATTTGGTACAGACTTGCATTATAACGGTAATGTAAAACGGGAAATAACAGTGGTCACGAAACGGATGATGTCGTTTTTGTAATTGTCTTTTTGGTCTTATCATGATGTTTCAAGGCTGTATACGATACGTTTACAGAAATCTGATACGTTGCCTTTGAATAGATAAATTCCAATAGATATCTAGGCAATGAGGACAACATGTGTTAACATAAGTAAACAGTATTAATTATGTGTGTGCTTTGTAACGTAGAATTCGTCTTAACGATGTCCGAATTTGGCAATAAGAGGCCAGTGCAGCTCAAAGCCTCTTTTGGTTTGTGTCCCGTACGGTATTTGCAGCGGTTCGTATTCACCGTTATTTTAACTACCAACAAAGTCAGATGTTATTATAATTCATAGGTAGATGGGTAATTTCCTTTCGTATATGTTATGTAAGTGTATTAACTTATTATTCATTTTTACGATACAAACTCATCTATGAAGAAAAGTAATTTACATCATCCAATTAAGTTTATAATTTATGGCCTTTTTATCATGGATTACTGGGCTTATATTCTGATTAAATGTGTTTTGAACGAAAAGCAATTTTATAGCTATGAATATCATCGAGGTTTGCTTAGAGACTGGTGAAGTCAGCGCTCCTAATAGATAGCTACTTGAGGATAAAATACTCAGCTAAGTTGACACGGTAAGGTCATTGTAATAGACGTAGATTATGATAATGAAACAAAAAACATAAGATAGCAAAAAATACTGCCTATAGTAACGCAAAATGTAGGTATTATAGATACAGTAGCCTGAAGCACCTAATTACAATTTGGTATTTATAATCATGGATCTAATTTCAGCCATGTTTGTTTTTTCTATTCTCAAATTTGTCTACTATTTTAAATAAAAAAATGTATATAACATTGTGGATAAAAAATGGTATTACAAATATTTATCTATATCACGTCGAGTCAAATCAAAGTCAATCTTTATCATATTTGTAACCTTGTCACATTAAGTGCGACGGCATTATGACGTGGACTTTACCTTATTGATTTACGTCACCGTGTTATGCAAACTCGTTCTTCTAACTTGTAGAGACGTTAGTGGGTTTTTTGGAATTGACGCTATCTTTGTATCTGATAATTTACTAATGTCTGAACCTGGTATTTTGACTTCTAGTGACTCACTGGCTTTACGTCATAAAATGACTATCGACCACATGACTTTACCTTTTCGAAATCAAATATAATGTGATCTTGTCGTAAATCCGGTCCGAAACCGGAAAGAGACTTAATAAGCAAACAGTGGAAAGGTCACAGAGGCGGCACGTACACAACTTATTAAAACGAATGTAGCAGAAACTTACGCTTCGATAGTCTGAAAGGTACGTTATCTTATTAGGAAGAATGTTCTATTTTATCGAATAGGAAGTGGAACTTTTATTAGAAAGGCGTACAATAGAAATTGGTGGTTTGTTCCCACGACAGATAAACGATAATAATTATGGTCCCAAGCTTGCTCCCTGTGGTACTCCGTGACCGTATCGTGTGTAAGCCATAAAGTTGGTCCGATCTTAGATAACCTATGACCTGATATTAAAGCCTAAATGAAGTGAACTACGCTGGTAGGCACGTAACGTTTTCAATCTTGACGCTATGGAACTTAATTGAATTAAATAGATGATTGTGTTTATAAAACACGTAAGCAAATGCTAAAATTATGACGGTGTCAATTTGTTTTTATGAATGACTTTTTTTACCGATGGTGATATATTTTACGGATTTTATATCCTTCCGAAGCAGCTTCACTTTAATCAAACGCATGCATTTTTAATTAAAGCATGTGTACATATAAATAACTTTAAATCCATTAAGCAATAAAGGCGTAGTTTTATATAACCTTATTTTATTGCCAAAGTAATTGACTGTATTATGCGAAAGTATTGCAAGTCCATTCACGAGACCGTTGCTCGTTGAAGCAGAGAGATTACTCGTAAAGATCGGATGATATTTTACCTGCACAACTCGATAATAATAGTTGGCCTCAGGCACCGTAACAGCTGTTCGGGAGCTCACCTTTGTGTCGGGGTGTATTCAATGGACTCTTTGATTCGGCTTCTTTAATATATCTCTTACATATATTTTTATTTCTCCCATCATAATAGACAGCTGTGTTTATTATTATTTGAATATTTCTGCCAATAAAACTGCTATTTTCAGTACGCGGCAAAAAATATTTTCATGTTGGCTCGTAATTTATATTTTGTTTTCTTGTTGCAGAAGTGCAAGACGTGGGATGTTTCAACACTGATGACGTCTTTATTGTAAAGGTAAGGCAATATAAATAGTTATTTAGTTGTAATATAAGTCAATGTTCTGAAAGTAGCGAAGGTAGCACAAAAGTGAAACAAAACAAAATAATATGCTTCAATACTCGTGATGGATGGCTTGTCTTATAAAAACTTCAAGATTATTATCTGTTCCGCGAAACGGCGGTGCATTTACTTTTGGCGTTTATTTATAACAGTTTTCAAAATGTTAACAGATGTTAAATAATAAACTGGTCCACTTCGATTGCAATCTCTTTTAGTTTTAAATTGCTTACTCGTTTAATTTACTCTCTCCTTTCGGTGTGGATAAACAAAATATTGTTTATTTCCTTATAATATGATTTCTTAACCGGCGCTAAAAGAACATTTAATCTCGTTACTAATACTAATGTTATTATTATTTGTTTAAACATTTTCATGCCCAGAGGCGTCGTTAAAAATAACCATGACTTGTCTTTGACGGCTCGTTTGATATGAACTTCAATAGTTTATAGTTCACTAACAGAGGTCAACTGAGTCCGAAGTTCAGTTGCAATTTGTCATTACTAGTAGATTAATAAGTATTTATGTCACGTGTAATTGATTAAAATAATAGAACGAGTCATACAAACATGAAAGTCAAACTTGCTGAACATTTTCAATTATTTTTCTCTTCAATATAACATTATTTAATTCAAGAACAGGAATACAATAAGTTTATTATCTTGGTATACTGATAATGGTACATTTTCCATCGGTTTTGTCACATCAGGATTCAATTAGGAAGATGGGGCAATTGGTTTTAATTAAACTGTATATACTTTCGTAATCGGTCTCCAATTGACCACTATTAAAGCGAATTGAGTGCGGTTGTGTTTAGGCTTCTATTGTTAGTTAAAATTTTCAACTTTGACTGAGAAATGTTTTTTATCTCCAATCTTTCTAATATCACAGAAGTTAGCTATTTTAGGGTTTGCTATGTAAATACCATTATAATTAAAGAAGGCATAATGCAAAATCATATCTGTAACAATTATATTAATCATGTTGCTTCACATTCTACATTTATGGACGCACATCGCATATTCAAACGTTTGCACACCGGTGTTTTCTTACGAAACGTTGCATTAGGTAGCATGTAACTTGATTCCCAATATAATATGACATCATTGTAGGATTCGATAGGGTTGCATATATTATTGTCAGATAACCTCGCCTGAACATCCTATTTCAAGATCCTTATCGTGTTTATAGCGAGAGTGGTCACTTCGTCTAAGATAAATTCTAACTCGATTATATTATCACAACAATTCGTTTCAAAATTAGCACTGGTTTTTTTATGTGAATTACGATTTTGCAAATCTCTTAACAGAGATCTTTTTACATTGCGTCATATCATTTTCAAAGAAAACAATGTAAGCGACACAGGGTTCATCTAAGATAATGCACATACGTGATGACTCGGCAAGATGTTCTCAAAACTGGCTTGCAGAATGAGATATGGGTTTTTTCTGACTATTGCCTTCATCTCAGTGTCAATGGCGGTAATTGCCGCTCGTAAACAACAGTGAGTCAGGTCGAATTAGTTTAATATCCTCCATAAAATTGTGACGCAATTTAGATAATATTCTCCTTTCTGAGATTCTCTTTCTAAGTAGGTACTCCTGAAGTTTTTATACACGGACGTACCTAATAAGATATTCTAAATACTCAATGTCGTCATACAGATTAACAAATCTTACCTAACATTGATAAGGATACTTTAAAAGGCCAAAATTCCCATCCAGGAATGTTCGCGGAAGAAAAAAAGTTGGGGCTTAAAATTAAGTGGAACGGTATACTGGTATTCTCGAATTTCGTTATAATATGTTTGGAGCGTGTACAAAAAGTTTGTTCTACTAAATGTGCCCGCTTTAGTTATTTTTTGTGGCGCTTGCAACGTTGATTGTCGTCAATTCATTTCTTCAGCTGTGTGAAAATTTCGCTGAAGAAGGATTTATTTTTGCTCAGTTTTTATTTTAATGGGGACATTTAGCTCTAGCTTGCGTACTTAGAACATTATAGAGAAAATACAAGTCCGGTTTGCTGAGGATGTTTTCCTGGAAGTGGCGGCTGACTACCGGTGTTGTGCGATTAATATTAATTAAAGATTCAGATTACCATCTGCATAATACATCGAGAAGTGTCGGGGAACAGTTTAGTAATAATTACAACCGGCCATTGATATGTCTATTTCTTCGTAACTGTGTTTGGCTTAATCTATCGCCTTGAAAGAATATCTAAGTATTACTCTATCTACGAAATGTTTCTAGAATATTTTACACGCAGCTTAGATTAGAATAATTGATTACCTAGTATTAGTGTCAATGTATTTACTAATACATTATTTGCACACAATGCGTGGTGAAGGTGTTTTCCATATTCACTTACACTTTTCTTCTTAAGAAAACAATAGGTGCTGCATAAAGTAGAATAGGTCGTTTATCGTACGGTGGCAATCAACAAATCACTTTCATACGATTTGCCAATACAGCTGCAATTTCTGCTACTATAGCGGGGTTTTCTTCAACTTTTGCTTTTCTATACTAATATTAAAAGAGGAAAATTTTGTTTGTTTGTTTGGTTGTAATGAATAGGCTCAAAAACTACTGGGCCAATTTTTAAAATTCTTTCACCATTCTAAAGCTACGTTATCCACAATTGACATAGGCTAGATTTTATCCGGGTACGGGCAGTAATTCCCACGGGATGCGAGTGAAACCGCGGGAAAACGGCTAGTATTTTATAATTTTATTTGAACAAATTTTGTATGTTCATTCGTTCTAGAATTTTCTATATAATCTTCGGAAGTTATTGCTCGATCTTATTTCTGTTGTTTTGTGATTTGTTTGTGTAGAAACACATATATTTGCATAAACAAAAAACCGTCAATTAACACTGGATCTTAATCACCTAAGCAACGTCGGTTAAACATTTTGGCAGTTGAATTAACGTGAGTAGATATATCATACGATGTGTTAGATTATGCTATTAAAACGCGGACATGTGTAAACTTAAACATAAAGATTTAAAAGATATGCTTATTCAACTTTAAACTGGCAATGACAAGGACAAAGTTCAAAATACTCACATAAATCATTTTAAACAAAATGGTATTTCTAGTAGTAGATAAATTAATAAATGTTGAGAGAGAAAAATCAGTGTGTATATTAAAACGTTCGATAAATAAATTATCTCTTATTTAATGCTCTAATTAAAATAGCTGTGATTTCTCATAACAATCCGTTTATTCATACGTTATCAGTGGAATGGGGTTAGTAAGGTTCAGTCGCTGCGATACTGCTCACAAGGTAACGTGAAATCGCGAAGTTTCTAAAGAACTAAGAAATGTATACATATAGCATGTATAAAAAAATAAGTGTTGATTCGTTTGATTGATATCATCCTCTCGTAGTTTTTTTAATCGAGTTTCTGTAATAAAAATAGTATTTGACTGCTTATATGTTAGAAGATAAATGAGTAGAACCAGTATTTGAAGTTTTTGAAATAATCAGCAACGTCAATGACCGCTGCGCTACTGTTAAACATAAAGATAGTGAAATATCATGTATTTATATTCACGTTTAACAATTAGTATAAACACATAATTTCTATTTACTGACGCTAGAGTGCTTAAATAATAAAGATATTTATATAAAAGTAAATAAAAAGAACAATGACATCTTAGCTTGGCGTCATAAATGAACTTATGTGTACCTATGTAAGGTTACATAAGAATCGCGTCATATGCACAAAAACTTGTTTTTCATATTCTTGCTTAAACTTAAGTGATATTAACCGGCTTTGACAACGTAGGTACCACAGGTATAAACAAAAAACAAATTGAAAAAAGTATTGATATTTAGCGAATTCATTTGGCAGGAAGTGCATTATATATCATTACTAATCAAGGTCTTTCAGCTGCTGTTTTTACTTTCAGTTAATTTATATCTGGTTCATAATTTTGTGACTAGATATTTACCTACATTACTGCTTTATTTAGATATTTTTGGTGACTATTTATCTACGAGTACGTATCCGAAGAGCCTCCAAAACACATGTTATCTTTATAAATGGAATGTAGACATTGATCCTACTTAATCCAGAATTAAATATTAATACAGCTTGATAAAATAAAACAAAATTATAATTCACCAGTTGCTATGGCTGCAGCAAATAAAACAAAAGACAAACATTGAATATATTTCACGTCTTATTTAAATTAAAGTGCTAATTTTACAATAAATGACTTGAATAAGTTGGCAGTACCTAGCGTCATATTTGTAGGTTATTAAATTTATCTTTTCGCAAAGATACGTGATATAAAAATCGTATATACGACTACTTACTTATGATTTAAATTTGGTGGCAAACGTAATACCTATGTGAGATAACCTTGAATAATTAAGATATGGAGAATCGACCTTCAGTGATAAGACAAGACTTTGTGTTATTTAATAACTCCTCACGTATAATTACTTAGGTCTAGACGTTTAATGTTCAAATAATATTAACAGTGATCATTGTTTCATCACTGAGGTACTGGTGTAAGTCAGGACAGATCTTACCACTTCAGCCTCTATCGTCAAACTCTCCTAAGCGTTAGTTTAGTGCAATTAATTTAATGTAATTAAGACAAAAATGGGGTATGTTTCTAAATCAATTTTAATATCTGGAAGTCAAAGTCTAGTTTCGGAGACATCCCCAATTCAGAGCGATCGTAGTTGATATTCGGCCAGTTTATCAGTCAAGACAAAAAACATTACATATTTATTTGTTTATCTATCTATTAGGTAATGTATTTTTATATTTTTTTTATTATAAAATCAAGGCTTTAACCACACTTGGAACAAAAAACAAGGCAAAGATTTTGCGCACTTGCATCGTGTTTCAATAGTTTGTATTCCTTTATATCGCAAATTGACGTGCAAAAGGTCATAAGGCAACACAAAAAAATATCATGCAAGTCATTGAGCGTGTTCTGTCACTATTTAGGAGGTTTCCTCTTGACACAAAACTACTGACATACCTATATAATCAGCTAATTGCACCCAACCACGCATGGCCCGCATTTTATATTTCTCCTATGTTACATCATATTGTGGTCAGGATTTTCGACTTCCGTGCTTTGCTTATACTTACAAAAACAGGTTATTTTTTAGGTATCTCGTTATTCAAGTAGTCAGAAACATTAATAAATGAATTGACCGTGAAGTATTGGAAATTGCAAAAGAAGTCATAAATTCTATAAATAATTTGAGAAACATCTCACAGACATATTATTTTTTAAAAAAAAAGCTCTTTTAGAAATACCGTCGTTAAATTAAATAAGGAATAGCAGCTGGAACTAAATCAAAGTATTATTCCTTTGATTAACCCTCTGGGCCATTAATTCCCATCTCAGGTGGCGCTTAAACTTTTGGCGTGCTCACCTGCCGCNGTATTACCGAAATTATATCAGTAATTTAAAAAGATAAAGGTGTTATTTACCCAAAAAAGATGTAATGATTTCTGAGGTTTCTCAAACGTTAATCGAAAAATTATCTGGAATATTCTACAGTCATAACGTGCTCTTCTAGCGCAGATTTGAACTTCACACATCGTCATCGTCATTGTAATTGTATAGCGCCGTCATTAATGCTCTTAACGTGCAACATAAGGAAGTATAATTAACCATCTACTTTTGAACTCTATTAAAGTTGACATTGCTGTGATCACATGCGCAAATCGTGATGTCTATGACAAAATTACATGGTCAACAGGAATTTACCAAACCAATATTTAAGAAAACTAACTTATTCAGATATTAATTTTAGTTTCATTTTTGTATTTTCCTTCAAAACCCTATTTTCAGAATAAAATCGGCAACTATGGTTCTCGGAACAGGTAGAAAGAATTGTGAAACAAACAAATTGAAATGTTTGCTTAAGAGGAAAATCATTCGGGTTAATTCCTACCTCGGTAGATAATACTGAGAAGAGGTCATGGTTAGCTTCAGAATAATATAATAAGACGTTACGACTCTTTTGTTTATCTTGGAAGTTAAAAGACTGCCCTTTTGGAAAACAACGGAAGATACCTATGTTCAGAAATGGACGTCCTATGATTGAGACGGCGAAAATAATGTACCATTTGCATTACCGTGATGAAATACAAATAGAAGATATGACAGAGATATAATATTATGTATTTTTAAGTTTATTCTAAATGTATCTTTAAGTTAATGACATTCTAAAAGTGACATTGTAACTGTACTATTAATAACTCAAGCTATAAATAACCCTTCTGGTATTCAAATCAGTCAGTTAACTCCTTGTGAACAAACAGAAAATTTTAATTTACTTATTTCTATTTTAAATTCCCATTTACATATTTCAAATTGATTGAAAATACGTAATCAACACGAAATACGTATTTCAAACGGCACTTTTTCTATCATGTTTCGTCAAATTATTATTTATGTTTATCTTCTACAACTTTGGTTGTATATTATTATTTAACTTGTAGGAAGTTTGACGCATTTTAACAAAAACTGGTACCTACAAATCGAGTTTTTTTTTGTTTATTTATTATTTTTAAAATCTTCGTAAGGCTTGGTTAATTGCAGGTAATAATGTAATTTGAGTCCGTGTGCACATTATCTTAAAAGTACTTAATTAATAAAATAAGATAAAATTCTGATTTATTTTTAGGATTTTTTTTATTTTTATTTTAGTTGTAAGGTATGCAAAAACAGTATTCTCTTGATAGAAAAAACTTGTTCAGACAAAAACTTTTCGACCAGACACAAATTACTACTACGCAGAACCGAAATTCAAGCAACTATTTTTTAACCACAATAATTATTTAATTGTTGCGTCTAAACTGTGTAAGGTAAACGGCCCAATACTCGACGCTTTTAGAACTTGGCCAAGTTTACACGTCTGCCACGTCATTGTTAGTTGTCTTAGCGGGATAATTTAACTAACATGCGAAACCTCATTTAATACCCTTTTCGGAAAATATATTTTTGTAATTAATGGTAAACAAATAAATAATCTATTAATTAAAATATCAAAAAACACCCATTTGTACCAGTATCCGACAGTTTTGTCCTAGTTATCGTCAAGATGTCCCATTACTCGTCAACTTTCAACGCTAATTTGAACTCTATTTCTTTAGGAATAAGGTTCATGTTATTTGACTTTTTAACTTGTATAAATCTAAATGCGGTTCCTCAAACTGAAAAAGAGTGCCTAAGGTAAACAAAGTTGCTAAATAAAACAAAATATCAATATAAGTCAACGTTTTACCACTACCGCACGAATCAACCGATCATCATAAAGTTAAGCAACGCTTGACGCGGTCGGTTCGTGGATGGGTAAATTCTTTTCGTAACAATTTCCTCCGTTTTAAGACACATTAGATTGGTGAGCCCTGACTGTTATTTAGACATCATTGAGTAGTCAGAAGCCAGACATTCTGATATTCAGTCTTACCAAAGGCTAACAGGTAGCTCAGGTAACTGGTTTCAGGAGTTCAGATAGCAAGACGTTACATGTAGCACACTAGAGCTTTATGACTGTCATGCATGGATTGTCAGCTGCTTGAAGCCTGCTGAACCCACATAATTCGGGATTACTACACTATTTAGCCTAAGGAATAATTTGATCAGACACTTATAGAAAGATGATCGAGACGTACTCGAGTTCCGAGTGCTCCATGGAAAAGCTTATGTCCCTCACCTCCGACCAGAGTGAGAGTGGCGGGTATTCCAGTGAAGCTAGATACACAAGGGGAGCTCGTGATTACAGTTTAAAGTTCTCCGAGGTTTTTTTATCCGTCAGCTACTCATGATTGTCCTTGTTGCTTTATTGCAACTACGCCGACTATAGTTCTACGGTAGAAGGGAAAAGGTAAGTATACCGACTATCTCCTCCATTTCTATATTTATTTATTGCATTGCTATAGGCAGGCTACATCCTTATCGTTTTTCCTAGCCCACTATTATCCCATCATATTTGCCCAAGCAGTTTTTCGCATGTTTTGTAAAACACCCAAAAACCCGAGATCGTACTTGAGTAGATACAGGGATGATCGCCGTTTGAAAGCCGTTTTTGTCATAACATATTAATATTCTGAGGCGGATGTGGAAGAGTAGCTAACTTAGTGGTGCATGGTCCTTCAAGGAGCTGGCCGCCGTGGTATTCCTACCTTCATCTTCATAACGGTAACTCGATAAGTGAACTGTAGTAATTTGACCAGCAATTTATACTTGTTTCTAAATCATGATCATCAACAGGCAGCTACAACTTCATAGTTTCTCCATTTCTGATCAACTGTCATCCCATCACAATAGCCCGAGTACTTTTCCACCATATTTAGAAATAGTCTAACATAAATCAGGGATAGACTTTGGGTGCATTTCTAAAGCGTATAATTGCCAGTTAAACTATGCCAGTTAACTATGTCATTATTATCATTGAAGTGGTCTCAAAGGGG
This sequence comes from Heliothis virescens, assembly GCA_002382865.2. NCBI lineage: Eukaryota > Metazoa > Arthropoda > Insecta > Lepidoptera > Noctuidae > Heliothis > Heliothis virescens. The sequence continues at coordinate 11,729,304 of NWSH02000517.1, forward strand.
CTTGAGGGTCTTCGGCTTTATTTTCGGCTCCCAAAATTTCAAAACTCCTTACTTTTGTCATTATGATCTCGCAGAGATATTAACTGCCTAGCTTTTTCACAACGATATATCTTGCGGTTTAGCGGACCCTGGGCCCGAAAGGTTTGCAACCGGGACAACGCTCGGATGATGATGATGATATATCTTGCGGTCGGTTTCCGGTCTCACCGGATGTAGCTGGGTAGTGTTTTATATTCTGATGTCCTCAACCCAGTTATCCCGGACTGGTTGTCAGACTTTTTGGCTTCTAACTTCCTGTAACGACTGCTAGAGATATTCAAATGAAAGCCGAGATCCACCAATTTAACACGGAGGAACTCATCATGACAAGATGGTCATCCATCCACCGGCGTTGCTGAACCTTATAATTGATCGACCCACGTGGCTTTTATTTATTCACGGGCTCCTTGTGGTCTTGGAACGCGTGTATGATGAGAATGATGGGGAATACCCCATCGGCACTATATTCGAAATAACCATGCCTCACGTTAGCTCCTCTTCGACGGCTGATAGGAATGAAAGATGACAGCTTGTCAATCTCTGGCTTACTTGTATTGCTCCTCAAAGTCAAAGGCGTATATTTCAAGAAACTGCGTAGACAATATTTTCAAAACAGAAGCGAAGGTATACAATTTTTGACTTACACTATAAATTGAATTATTATGGGAGTAATGCTTCTAAGTAAATAAATTGAGGAAAACGAGAGTGTAATCACTAGGGCAGGTTTAATAGCTCTGTTTGTAGCCTGAATGTTGTAAGTGGGGGAGTAGGCAGGTGATGCTGGACCCTCAGGTAGTGCATGATCTGCGGTTCAATTTCGCCGAGGCATCCTCACCCTTCAACAACTCATGTCCCGTTACCCACTTTTGTTGTATTTTTCTTGACTAG
>NWSH02000517.1:11758536-11792142 GCA_002382865.2 Heliothis virescens
TTTTCCCGCGGTTTCACTCGCATCCCGTGGGAATTACTGCCCGTACCCGGATAAAATATAGCCTATGTCACTCGTGGATAATGTAGCTTTCGAATGGTGAAAGAATTTTTAAAATCGGACCAGTAGTTTTTGAGCCTATTCATTACAACCAAACAAACAAACAAAGTTTTCCTCTTTATAATATTAGTATAGATAATCAATCAAGTAGTCTTCTTTTTTCATTCATTCGGTTTGGATATTATGACAAAAAGTACTTCTACCTAATAGATATCAGCATAAACAATAGTATACAATCCCCACACGAGAAGTTTAAAGGAAATCTATACTTAATATTATAAAGAGGTAAAATTGTTTCTAAATTTGTAAGTTTGTTTGTAGTAGATAGTATTTATTTAGTTTGTAGTAGTAGATATAGAGATTACCTTCTCTGGAAGTAATGAACCAATTTTAAAAATTGTTTCACTGGTAAATAGCTACATTATTTGTAAGTGCTATAGGCTACCTATATTTTATCTGGGTTAGTTAGGGCTTAGTTTATACAACGTTGTCTGTAAGAGATTGCTTTTTAGCGATAAGACGCCTATTGTGCTCACGCATATTTGTTTGTTTTCTACATTGATGGTATAATTGGTATACTATTGGTGTACAATAAAGAATATTCTATCTATACACACTATCTATACACTGTATTGTATTGGCACTTAAAATTATGGCTATCAGTAGCGACATCTATCCTAAACTAACGCAACCACTATCTTAAAACTGACGCATACCAAGTATTACAGATCCACAAACAGGGGTGGCTTAGAGATTTCTGACATACCTAAATTATTCCTAAAACAGAAATATTTCTAACGACCTCGATACAGGACGGTCGATGATTCAAGGCTTGTATTAATCATAAACTTTGTAGACAGTTAGTTCCAGTTGTTAAAAGTAGATGGCGTTTGCATCAAACAATAAGCCCCAAACTTATTATTATGGCGGTTATGTAAAGAGAGTTTGTGATAAAAATTATAATAAAAATACGACACAATAAATAATTAAACATTTTTTTTTTTCAAAATAAAACTCCTAATGACTAAATTTATAATACTGATCAACTAAAAGCTATTTGTCATTGAAAAATCTGCGTGGTCTAGGTCGGAGGGGTCTTTCTTATTCCGTCTGAACTTCCACGGACACATTATCATCGTTCTGCGAATCATAGTCAGCATTATATTCAGACATGCGGCTGCGACGAGCACCGAGCGACTGGTCCAATTCTGCTACTTCATGGCTGCCATACCTACTTATTTGTCTCCTAGTTCTACGACGCCGATCATTTGGCGTTCCAGATAATTCAACGTCATCTAACACACGAACATCTCCATTCCTCTCAGTTTCTTCAAGTAAATCTCCACTTGATTTAGTTTTCCTTCGACCCTGCTTTCTTTGTGTCTTACCTGTACCTGTTCCGTTAAGATAATGACAATATACATTCAATTCTGGCATCGAGAGAGCTTCATTGTAAGATGGAGGTGCAATAAGATTACCATGATCTGGGATCTTGCATAAAATTTCTTGTTCTGCATGCATTCTCAACTGCCTTAATCTATCTCTTGCTTCTTCAGCTTGCCTTTCCCTCTCAACTTGAAAAGCTGCTAAACAGCGTTGCATAGATCTTCTTATACAATTTACTAAAAGCAGGCATACTGTTAATCCTACAATCAGTAAAGTTATAATCCATATTAATCCACCTGGACTTGAAACTTTTTCAGTGGGATTCCAAACTAAATAACAGGCTTCTAACCATGTTTGCCCTATCAACGATAATGGGCCATTACAGATAAGTTTGTTCGACTCTTCCTTTTTGTTAGATAGAGTCACAAATTCAAAAAAATCATACATATTTCCATCGCCACAATCACATCTCCACATGTTATCGCTTAATTCGAGTTGTTCTAGATATGGATTTGATTCAAAGTATGACCGTCTCCAGATTGTAGTAAATCTATTTCCAATAACACTTAAGCCTATTAGTCGAGGCAGCATGAAAAAGGTGTAATTATTCACGAAGGTTAAACGATTATAGTTCAGATTTAGATACTTTAATGTGTTAGACGATATACTATCAGGTATATGTGTAAGAAGATTCCTGGACAAATCCAAGTCTATAAGACTCTGTAGTCCTTCTAAAGAATCTGGTCCAATAACGCTTATTTCACAGAAACTCAAATCAAGAACAGTCACTGAGCTAGATTTTAAACGACCAACTTTCGTAAGATAGTTTCGAGATAGTTTCATTTGTGTTAGCGCAGGCATTGCAAGTAAGGTATCTTCAGGTATATTAGCTAGTTTATTCCAAGACAAATCTAAATGTTTTATCAAAGTCAATCCTTGAAATGTATCACTTTTTAGCGAACCGATGTCATTGTAAGATAAATCTAAATATTCTAACATAGTGTTATTTACAAACTCATTGCTCTTCAGAAATCTTATCTTATTGTGATTGAGAATTGCTCTTCGTAGATTAGGAAATCCTTGCAGGTTTGGTTCCAGTACATTGCAGTAGGATATGTCTAAATACCGTAAAGACTCAGAGAATAAATTGTATGCGGAAGATGATAGTTCTAGGCGATCATTACCAGACATTTTCAAATGTACCAAGGCTGGTAAGAACATTAATTCGTTATGATTTATTACGCTCAGAGCACAGTTGCTGACGTCGAGACTCTTTAACGTAGACGAATTAAGGCCCTGTATTCGCGTTATGGGATTGAAGTTCAATTTTAGATATTTGATGTTTGAAAGACCTCTCAACGGGGATTTTCCATATAGGGAATCTATTTCACATTGCTCCAATATTAAAGTTTCAAGTGTAGGACTAATTATCAGCTCTTGATTGGCCAGGTTGCCCATTGTTGAAAACTTATTGTACGATAAGTCCAATTTCTTCAAACTTGTTGCTGGCAGGAAGGCTTCATTGGGATTCAGACAAAGCCATGATATGAAGTAGTTGTGCGATAAATTTAGGTCTTCAAGGACTGTTAAGTTTTGTAGCGCATCTTCAGGCAGATGGTTCAAACGATTACCACTTAAATCTAATGTGACTAGATTATAGAATTTATGTAAGTTCTCTGGAAATGTGGATATTTCATTGTTTGAAATGTTCAGTTTCGTCACCTGAAAATAATAAATGTTTAATTGTTACAACTCTTAATGACTAAACTGAAACTGAAAAATAAATATTATGAAAAGGTTTATTTTATTATATTAATATAAGACCATCAATTTGACATAAGCGGAAAAAATGTTAATCAAAAATATTAATACCTGACTACCGAATCCATCAGGCAACTCCGTCAGTCCTCTGTGGGAGCAATCAACGATTGTTTTATCTGCACTGCAGACACACGAGTAGCAGAGGTCACCGAGCCCTCCATCAAAATCGTCTTCTGCAGTCGCTATGCTAATCAGCAGTAGAATAGTAAGTAGCAAAGGTAATCGAACCATTACGTCTCGATATCGTTACTGCCTGGAAAAGATAAACAACTTATTAATATTAATCAATTCCGAGAGACTATCGGGACGCATATGTAGAAAATTGCAATTTTTTCCCGTCACATGCACTTTATTTTCTGCATTCTGCACAAGTCTTACAGATGGAGCGATTCAAGTACTCATCTATAAGATAATCACAATCACTATTATGTTACGTCTTCTGAATTGAGTTGCGAGGTGTATCACCAGGAAATCTTAAACTATCATAAAAAAATTGGATACATACATATTATATTCTATACATTTGGATACATCTCAAACAGAGAGGGATACATTTTTATGACAAAAACAGGATCAGGAGCTCATCCAAATTTTTAATGATGTGCCTATGAACATGTTACCCGTTTGGATAGGTTAACCTAAGGAGGAAGGTTTGAGCATGACTGTAGATGGATATTGCGAAAGGGGACGACCAAAGAAACGATGGATGGATTGCGTGAAAGTCGATATGGCTAGAAAGAATGTTACTTGTGAGATGACGGCAAATAGAAGAGAATGGAAGAAGAAAAAATGCTGCGCCGATCCCAAATAAATTGGGATAAGGGCAGGAAGATGATAATGATGAATGTTGTGACCTTGAGTTTTTTCTTACATACCAGTATTGTGTGGAAGTTTGAAAATATTTTTTTGTCACGCCTTAAGTTCGGAAGCCTTATGAACGCGAAATAAAAATACAAAAAATATTTATACCATGCATAACCGCTGCATACATGCAACAATTTTATCTTTGTTATCAGCTATTGATAAAACAGTAGGAAACTTAGATTTGGGTCGACTTTGCGTATCTGTATCGTAAACGTGAAACAAATTCAGGACAATAAATGGTAAAGACCTCGTTACTTATGGGAGTGTTTAAACTGAAAGCTACGACTAGTAGCAAAAATTCAAAATGGGTTTTTAGGGTCCGTAGACGAATGGCAAAAATCGGAACCCTTATAGATTCGTCATGTCTGTTTGTCGGTCTGTCTGTCCGTATGTCACATTTACTTTATTCCGTACGTCCCAATACGTAGATATATTATACTAACCGCTTAACGATTTTCCATAGCGATTTTGTTACAAAAATAAAATATTAGGGGCTCTCCGTACATGAAATTGAAACTATTTTTTTTTCATCCATCCTATACGTGTGGGATGTTTATAGATAGGTCTTAAAAAATAGTTCTGAGGTTTCTAAAACCATTTTTTCTGAAAGTCAATCATTTCAGAGTAAGACGCTTCCAAAGTGCTAAAATGTGTGTCCCCCAACCCCGGTAATTTTTAAACTGCTAAAGTGAAAAATCTAAAAAAAATATATGATAAAGATCTCAATAAAAACTATCACCCAAAATTGGTTTGAATGACAGCAGTGTGCAGCAATGTCAGCAGTTTTTGAGATATAGCACTATTTCAGAAACCACAAATTATAACTTTGTTACTCATATATTTGTATGAAAAACAAAGTAATTTTTTGTTGCCGAGAAATTTTTGTATTTTGGCTAATTGTAGGTAATAGATACGTTTATTTTTTATAGATAATGGAACGGAACTCTTTGTGCGCTAGTCCGACTCACACTTGGCCGGTTTTTTATATTTTACCTAAGATAACATCAGACCCAAGGCGTGGTCTTATCATTCGTGATAACATTAAACCTGAAAGTGAATTTTAAGTTCTTACAATTTAAATGTAATCATTCAATCATCTTACAATCAAATGCATTTAAACAGTTTATCGGATTCCATTTGAATTGCAAACACTTTCGGAGTTAAAGAAAGACATCAAAAGTTATTTTGAAGTGTATCATTACCGCGATTGATAAGATTATGTCTTACATGTAATCTATACTAATATTATACAGCTGAAGAGTTTGTCTGTTTGCTTGTTTGAACGTGCTAATCTCAGAAAGTACTGGTCCAATTTGAAAAATCTTTCAGTGTTAGATAGCCCATTTATCGAGGAAGGCTATTACCACCACTATTGTGCTAAGGTTGAAAATCTATTTCAGGAATCTGACAGATTGTGGTAACTTGATGTGCTGTCGTCTGTACTAAATTTACTTTTCAAAACGAACTTTGACTTCAGTAAATTTATTAATTGCAACATATTTTGATACTAGATTAATTTAATGTAAACCTATAGTAAAACAAATTGTGCATTGTGCAAAGATGAATTAATGAAATCTTCTCATTTCTTTTATATTTTAAAGGTAAATCATTTAATCTTCTCTTGTAGCTGTTTGAGTAATAGGTATGGATATGAAGGGTTGTGCTAGCCAACTTGGGTACGTTGACGGAGTGCCCAGCCTGGGCAACGCAGCGCCGTGACCTAGTGGCGGCAGTCGATGCTGCGGGAAATCTTTCGCTGCCGGCCGTCGTTTCTTATATGGTCGGCAGCGAAGAGGGGTGGAATGCCGTCGCCTCCTTTTGCGAGGATGTGATGGCCGCAAAGGAGGCGGCGGAAAGGGAGAGAGAAGCTGTTACCTCTCTCCCCGCCCGCAGCAGGCGTAATGGGCGTCGCAGAGTGGCTGATCTCCGGCCACCATAGGGCGCGACCTGCGGGTGACAGACTAGGGGCGTCTGTCGCCCGAACAGACACAGGTCCCAAGACGGTGGCGTAGTGTTGCGCGCGCCTCTTGTTATTGGAGTACTGCAGCCGCTGGTGACGGCCGCAGAGGATGACGGGGCCCGCCTCGACCATCTGGCGGGCCAATACCTGTCGGGGGTGCGGAAGAATGCTCTGGCGATACCCGTGCCCTCGACAAAAGGTAATTGGAGGCAACACCAGGTGGGTTTTTAGCCGGTAAGAGTCCGGCACACCCCTCCACCGACCCCAGGTGGAGGTTAGTCCATGAGGATTTTCCCCCTGATAAAAAAAAAAAAAAAAAAAAAAAAGCCAACTTGGGTAAATGTCTAATTTAATAGGATACTAATCCATATATTAATGTATTAATTTTGTATAGAACCGGTTCTTCCAACCATACAGAAAGATTTGTGTTGCTGAGGAGTTTGTTCCACCATTTCTTCTTCCCAGCAAACACACTTAGGAAGTGGTGAAGGGCGGGCGTTTTGGTGGCTGTCTTTTGTGCTGATTTTCAGCCTACTTTGAATAAATTACTTTTTATCTTTTATCTTAATGTGTCAACACCTGTCTATTGGCACTTTCTAGTGTATGTTGACCTTATTTCACAGGTGTTTAGTTACTTGCTATAGCCGATAAGCTACAACAACATGAGATATCTTTTAATTCCCAACGAATTAGTATCCTTCCTAGAGTCAGGAGAAGATTAATTTTATTGAGTTTAGATTTTAAGAATGTGTTGTATGGTTCAGTTTCCATAGGCTTTTATTATCATATCATATAGTTTGAGTAAGCTTTAGGTAAGCGTAGCCTTTTAAAAATTTTATTTTTTACTAAATCTCTCTGATTGCTACATCACTGCACTACTACACTTAAAATGATAGTTATCAGTAGTGACATCTATCGTAAACTAACGTAACCACTGACTTAACTGAGGCATACGATTTCAATCATGTCTAAATTCTCCCTACAGTATAAATATTTTTAACGATCACGATACAGTATTGTCGACAACAAGGATTGTATTAAATTATAAGCTTTGTTATTATTACTATTACTATTGTTACTATTAGTTCCAATTGTTAAACATAGATGGCGTTTGTATCAAATGTTAAGTCCAAACTTTTTATGCAAGTTGTCTAAAGAAAGTAACTATGATGAAAATAATAATAAAAATACGCCCGCGGATGACGGGGAGTAGCGACCCCGCGGGTACCGAGTGCTCCAGGGAGAGGATACTGTCCCTCACCTCCGACTTGCCGGAGTGAACCATGACGGGGGACGGGTCTCCCGCCTCTGGCTTGCCTTCATTGGCCGTCACAGAGTGGAGTGGCTAGAGCAGGGTTAATAGCCCTGTTCGGAGGATGGGTGCCTCGTGGTAAGTGGCGTGTGATCTGAGTTTAAAGTCCAGCGAGGAATCTTCACCCTTCAGCCGCTCATGTCCCTGTTGCCCCTTTGTTGCGAATTTCGCGACTAGTTCCCGAGGGCCCAGTAAGTGAGCTGGCGAGTCTCATTCTGCCATTTTTACGTGTTACATTGTTATCGGCAGGTGTCATAGTTCCCGTAGTTACCCCATATCCTCGTCCACTAACATCCCATCACAATGGACCAAGTAGAGTATTCCATATTTAGAAAAAATAGTTTAGCACAGAACCGTGAATTGTCCTTGGGTAAATTTATATAATGTATACAGGGATAATCGTCGGTTTTGTGTGACCATTTCATTAACGTTGTCTCAAAAGGGCTTCAGCGTTTTGGCTTCTGCCCCACGTTCGCATTCCAAAAATCCGGGACTCATAGTCCCGTTCGAGACATACAAATAAAAATACAACACAATAAATCATGTAACATTATTTATTTTTTCATAATAAAACTCCTAATGACTAAATTTATAATATTGGTAATAACAAAACTTATAATAATGTTGAACTAAGTGTTATTTATATTTACTCATAATCTCTTTCAAAAGTCACTTTCCCGTAGGTTATTGTCACCATTGGAATATCTGCGTGGTCTAGGTCGGAGGGGTCTTTCTAATTCCGCCTGAACTTCCACGGTCACATTGTCATCGTTCTGCGAATCATAGTCGGCATTATATTCAGACATGCGGCGGCGACGAGCACCGGNATTGGTAGTAACAAAACTTATAATAATGTTGAACTAAGTGTTATTTATATTTACTCATAATCTCTTTCAAAAGTCACTTTCCCGTAGGTTATTGTCACCATTGGAATATCTGCGTGGTCTAGGTCGGAGGGGTCTTTCTAATTCCGCCTGAACTTCCACGGTCACATTGTCATCGTTCTGCGAATCATAGTCGGCATTATATTCAGACATGCGGCGGCGACGAGCACCGGGCGACTGGTCTAATTCTGCCACTTCATGGCTGCCATACCTACTTATTTGTCTCCTAGGTCTACGACGCCGATCATTTGGCGTTTCAGACAATTCAACGTCATCTAACACACGAACATCTCCATTCCTCTCAGTTTCTTCGAGCAAATCTCCACTTGACTTAGTTTTCCTTCGACCCCGTTTTCTTCGCGTCTTACCTGTACCTGTTTCGTTTAGAGAATGACAAGATACATTTAATTTTGGCATCGAGAGAGCTTCATCGTAGGATGGAGGTGCAATGAGATCACGAGGATCTGGGGTGTTGCATAAAGCTTCTTGTTCTGCGCGCATTCTCAACTGCCTTAATCTATCTCTTGCTTCTTCAACTTGTCTTTCTCTCTCAGCTTGAATAGCTGCTAAACGGCGCTGCATAGATCTTTTTATACAATTTACTAATAGCAAGCATAATGTTAATCCTACTATCATTACGGTTATAAACCATATTAATCCGTCTGGACTTGGAACTTTTTCGGTGGGATTCCAAACAAAATAACAGGCTTCTAGCCATGTTTGCCCTATCAACGATAATGGACTATTACAGACAAGATTGTACGACTCTTCCTTTTTGTTAGGTTCAAGAGTTACAAATTCATAAAAATCATACATATTTCCATCGCCACAATCACATCTCCACATGTTATCGCTTAAATCAAGTCGTTCTAGGTATGGATTTGATTCAAAGTATGACCGTCTCCAGATTGTAGTAAATCTATTTCCAATGACACTTAAGCCTATTAATCGAGGCAGCATGAAAAAGGTGTAATTATTCACGAAAGTTAAACGATTATAGTTCAGATTTAGATACTTTAATGTGTTAGATGATATACTATCAGGTATATGTGTAAGAAGGTTCCTTGACAAATCCAAGTCTATAAGACTCTGTAGTCCTTCCAAAGAATCTGGTCCAATAACGCTTATTTCACAGGAACTCAAATCAAGAACAGTCACTGAGTTAGATTTTAAATGACCAACTGTCGTAAGATAGTTTCGAGATAGTTTCATTTGTGTTAGCGCAGGCATTGCAAGTAAGGTATCTTCAGGTATATTCGCTATTTCATTCCAAGATAAATCTAAATGTTTGATCAAATTTAATCCTCGAAATGTATCACTTTTTAGCGAACCGATGTTATTGTATGATAAATCTAAATATTCTAACATAGTGTTATTTACAAACTCATTGCTCTTCAGAAATCTAATCATGTTGTGGTTGAGGATTGCTCTTCGTAGATTAGGAAATCCTTGCAGGTTTGGCTGTAGTACATTGCAGTAGGATATGTCTAAGTACCGTAAAGAGTCTGAGAATAAATTGTATGCGGAAGATGATAGCTCCAGGCGATAATTGTGAGACATTTTCAAATGTACCAAGGATGGCAAAAACATTAATTCGTTATGATTTATTACGCTCAGAGCACAGTTGCTGACGTCGAGACTCTTTAACGTAGACGATATAAGACCCTGTATTCGCGTTATGGGATTGAAGTTCAATTTCAAATATTTGATGTTTGAAAGACCACTCAACGGGGATCTTCCATATATAGAATCTATTTCACATTGCTCCAATTTTAAAGTTTCAAGTGTAGGACTAATTATCAGCTCTTGATTTGCCAGGTTGCCCATTGTTGAAAACTTATTGTACGATAAGTCCAATTTCTTCAAACTTGATGCTGACAGGAAGGCTTCATTGGGATTCAGAAAAAGCCATGATATGAAGTAGTTGTGCGATAAATTCAGGTCTTCCAGGGCTGTTAAGTTTTGTAGTGCATCTTTAGGCAGTTCGTTCAGACGATTACCACTTAAATCTAACATGACCAGATTATAGAATTTATGCAAGTTCTTGGGAAATGTGGATATCTCATTGTTTGAAATGTTCAGCATCGTCACCTGGAAATATTAAATGTTTCAACTTTTCAAAATATAATGAAAGGGTTTGTTTCGTCAACTAGAAGTATACGACCATTCATTTAAAATGAGGGAAAAAGGTACTTATCAAAAATATTAATACCTGACTACCCGATCCATCAAGCAAGTCCGTCAGTCCTCTGTGGGAGCAATCAACGATTGTTTTATCTGCACTGCAGACACACGAGTAGCAGAGGTCACCGAGCCCTTCGTCAAAATCGCCTTCTGCTTTCGCTACGCTGATCAGCAGTAGAACACGTAGTAGCAAAGGTAACCGAACCATTACGTCTCGATATCGTTACTGCCTGGAAAAGATAAACAACTTATTAATATTAATCGATTCTGAGAGACTATCGGGACGCATATGTAGAAAATTGCAATTTTTTTCCGTCACATGTACTTTATTTTCTGCATTCTGCACAAGTCTTACAGATGGAGCGATTTAAGTACTTATCTATAAGATAATAACAATGACTATTATGTTACGTCTTCTGAATTGAGTTGCTAGGTGTATCACCAGGAAATCTTAAAATTATCACAAAAAATTTGGATACATACATATATTCTATACATTTGGATACATCTCAAATAGAGAGGGATACATTTTCATGCTCATCCAAATTTTTAATGATGTGCCTATGAACATGTTACCCGTTTGGATAGGTTAACCTAAGGAGGAAGGTTTGAGCATGACTGTAGATGGATATTGCGGAAGGGACGACCAAAGAAACGATGGATGGATTGCGTCAAAATCGATAAGGCTAGGAAGAATGTTACTTGTGAGATGACGGCAAATAGAAGAGAATGGAAGAAGAAAACATGCTGCCCCGATCCCAAATAAATTGGGATAAGGGCAGGAAGATGATGATGATGAATGATGTGACCTTGAGTTTTTTTTACATACCAGTATTGTGTGGAAGTTTGAAAATATTTTTTTGTTACGCCTCAAGTTCGGAAGCCTTATGAACGCGAAATAAAAATACAAAAAACATTTATACCATGCATAACAGCTGCATTTGTACATGCAACAATTTTATCTTTGTTATCAGCTATTGATAAAACAGTAGGATACCTTAGATTTGGGTCGACTTTGCGTATCTGTATCGTAAACGTGAAACAAATTCAGGACAATAAATGGTAAAGACCTCTTTACAGGGAGTGTTTAAACTGAAAGCTTCGACTAGTAGCAAAAAATTGAAAATGGGTTTTTAGGGTCCGTAGACGAATAGCAAAAATCGGAACCCTTATAGATTCGTCATGTCTGTTTGTCGGTTTCTGTCCGTATGTCACAGCCACTTTATTCCGAAACTATGAAGACTACACAGTTAAAACTTGGTACGTAGATGTATTATACTAACCGCTTAACGATTTTCTTACAAAAATAAAATATTAGGGGCTCTCCATAGATGGAACTGAAATTAATTTATTTTTTTCATTCATCCTATGTGTGTGGGATGTTTATAGATAGGTCTTAAAAAATAGTTTAGTAGTTTTTTAGGGTTCCGTACCCAAAGGGTAAAACGGGACCCTATTACTAAGACTTTGTTGTCTGTCTGTCTGTCTGTCTGTCTCCAAGCTATATCTCACTAACCGTGATACCTAGAAAGCTGAAATTTTCACAAATTATGTATTTCTGTTGCCGCTATAACAACAAATACTAAAAATTTAAAAAAAAATAGGGGGGATGGGGTACGGAACCTTTAATGCGCGTGTCAAACTCGCACTTGGCCGGTTTTTTATAGATAATGGAACGGAACCCTTTGTGCGCGAGTCCGACTCGGACTTGGCCGGTTTTTTATATTTTACCTAAGATAACATCAGGCCTAAGGCGTGGTCTTATCATTCGTGATAACATTAAACCTGAAAGTGAATTTTAAGTTCTTACAATTTACATGTAATCATTCAATCATCTTACAATCAAATGCATTTAAACAGTTTATCGGATTGCATTTGAATTGCAATCACTTTCGGAGTTAAAGAAAGACATCAAAGTTATTTTGAAGTGTATCATTACCGCGATTGATAAGATTATGTCTTACATGTAATCTATACTAATATTATAAAGCTGAAGTGTTTGTTTGTTTGAATGCGCTAATCTCAGGAAGTACTGGTCCAATTTGAAAAATTTTTCAGTGTTAGATAGCCCATTTATCGAGGAAGGCTATAGGCTATTTATCCGTGTGCGCCGAGTAGTTCCTACGGGACTCGGGTGCAACCGCTGGCTGAAGCTAGTGTCAACTAAAGTCAAACATCAAAAATAATTTTGTTTTGAATTTCCCGCTAACAGTCGAAGCATTCACCTTAATGTACCTACTGTGAGTGCATAATACAGGGATGAAAAAAGGCTATTATTATTGATGTGCTGTCGTCTGTACTAAATTTACTATTCAAAATGAACTTTGACTTCAGTAAATTTATTAATTGCAATATATTATGATACTAGATTAATTAAATGTAAATCCATAGCAAAACAAATTGTGCAAAGATGAATTAATGTGTCAACACCTGTCTATGGGCACTTTCAAGTGTTTGTTGACCTTATTGCACAGGTGTTTAGTTATTTCTCCTGACTCTAGGAAGGATACTAATTTGTTATCAAGTGAAGATATTTTTGTACAGACGGCAGCAGCACATCAAGATACCTCAATCTGTCAAATTTCTGCACTTGATTTTCAACCTTATCACAATGGAGGTAGGTTAATGTTTGATTGGTACAATTTGACAGATTCGTATACGTTCACCTGCTGTTGCCTGAACCTATCAATGATGAATTTTATTGAGTTTAGGTTTTAAGAATGTGTTGTATGGTTCAGTTTCCATAGGCTTTTATTATCATATCATCTACCATATAGTTTGAGTAAGCTTTAGGTAAGCGAAGCCTTTAAAAAAATATATTTTTTACTAAATCTCTCTGATTGCTACATCACTGCACTACACACTTAAAATGATAGCTATCAGTAGTGACATCTATCGTAAACTAACGCAACCACTGACTTAACTGAGGCATACGATTTCAATCATGTCTAAATTCTCCCTACAATATAAATATTTCTATCGATCACGATATAGTATTGTCGACAACAAGGATTGTATTAAATCATAAACTTTGCAGACTGTTAGTTCCAATTGTTAAACATAGATGGCGTTTGTATCAAATGTTAAGTCCAAACTTTTATGCAAGTTGTCTAAAGAAAGTAACTATGATGAAAATGTCCCTGTTGCCCCTTTGTTGCGAATTTCACGACTAGTTCCCGAGGACCCAGTAAGTGAGCTGGCGAGTCTCCGCCTGCCATTTTTACGTGTTACATTGTTATCGGCAAGTGCCATAGTTCCCGTAGTTACCCCATATCCTAGTCCACTAACATCCCATCACAATAGACCAAGTAGGTAGAGTATTCCATATTTAGAAAAAATAGTTTAACACAGAACCGTGGATTGTCCTTGGGTACATTTATATAGTGTATACAGGGAAAATCGTCGGTTTTGTGTGACCATTTCATTAACGTTGTCTCAAAAGGGTCTTCAGCGTTTTGGCTTCTGCCCCACGTTCGCATTCCAAAAATCCGGGACTCATAGTCCCGTTCGAGACATACAAATAAAAATACAACACAATAAATCATGTAACATTATTTATTTTTTCATAATAAAACTCCTAATGACTAAATTTATAAATTGGTAGTAACAAAACTTATAATAATGTTGAACTAAGTGTTATTTATATTTACTCATAATCTCTTTCAAAAGTCACTTTCCCGTAGGTTATTGTCACCATTGGAATATCTGCGTGGTCTAGGTCGGAGGGGTCTTTCTAATTCCGCCTGAACTTCCACGGTCACATTGTCATCGTTCTGCGAATCATAGTCGGCATTATATTCAGACATGCGGCGGCGACGAGCACCGGGCGACTGGTCTAATTCTGCCACTTCATGGCTGCCATACCTACTTATTTGTCTCCTAGGTCTACGACGCCGATCATTTGGCGTTTCAGACAATTCAACGTCATCTAACACACGAACATCTCCATTCCTCTCAGTTTCTTCGAGTAAATCTCCACTTGACTTAGTTTTCCTTCGACCCCGCTTTCTTCGCGTCTTACCTGTACCTGTTTCGTTTAGAGAATGACAAGATACATTCAATTTTGGCATCGAGAGAGCTTCATCGTACGATGGAGGTGCAATGAGATCACGAGGATCTGGGGTGTTGCATAAAGCTTCTTGTTCTGCACGCATTCTCAACTGCCTTAATCTATCTCTTGCTTCTTCAACTTGTCTTTCTCTCTCAGCTTGAATAGCTGCTAAACGGCGCTGCATAGATCTTCTTATACAATTTACTAATAGCAGGCATAACGTTAATCCTACTATCATTACGGTTATAAACCATATTAATCCATCTGGACTTGGAACTTTTTCGGTGGGATTCCAAACAAAATAACAGGCTTCTAACCATGTTTGCCCTATCAACGATAATGGACTATTACAGACAAGATTGTACGACTCTTCCTTTTTATTAGGTTCAAGAGTTACAAATTCATAAAAATCATACATATTTCCATAGCCACAATCACATCTCCACATGTTGTCGCTTAAATCGAGTCGTTCTAGATATGGGTTTGATTCAAAGTATGACCGTCTCCAGATTGTAGTAAATCTATTTCCAATGACACTTAAGCCTATCAATCGAGGCAGCATGAAAAAGGTGTAATTATTCACGAAGGTTAAACGATTATAGTTCAGATTTAGATACTTCAATGTGTTAGATGATATACTGTCAGGTATATGTGTAAGAAGATTTCTGGACAAATCCAAGTCTATAAGACTCTGTAGTCCTTCCAAAGAATCTGGTCCAATAACGCTTATTTCACAGGAACTCAAATCAAGAACAGTCACTGAGTTAGATTTTAAATGACCAACTGTCGTAAGATAGTTTCGAGATAGTTTCATTTGTGTTAGCGCAGGCATTGCAAGTAAGGTATCTTCAGGTATATTCGCTATTTCATTCCAAGATAAATCTAAATGTTTGATCAAATTTAATCCTCGAAATGTATCACTTTTTAGCGAACCGATGTTATTGTATGATAAATCTAAATATTCTAACATAGTGTTATTTACAAACTCATTGCTCTTCAGAAATCTAATCATGTTGTGGTTGAGGATTGCTCTTCGTAGATTAGGAAATCCTTGCAGGTTTGGCTGTAGTACATTGCAGTAGGATATGTCTAAATACCGTAAAGAGTCTGAGAATAAATTGTATGCGGAAGATGATAGTTCCAGGCGATAATTGTGAGACATTTTCAAATGTACTAAGGATGGTAAGAACATTAATTCGTTATGATTTATTACGCTCAGAGCACAGTTACTGACGTCGAGACTCTTTAACGTAGACGATATAAGACCCTGTATTCGTGTTATGGGATTGAAGTTCAATTTCAGATATTTGATGTTTGAAAGACCACTCAACGGGGATCTTCCATATATAGAATCTATTTCACATTGCTCCAATATTAAAGTTTCAAGTGTAGGACTAATTATCAGCTCTTGATTGGCCAGGTTGCCCATTGTTGAAAACTTATTGTACGATAAGTCCAATTTCTTCAAACTTGATGCTGGCAGGAAGGCTTCATTGGGATTCAGAAAAAGCCATGATATGAAGTAGTTGTGCGATAAATTCAGGTCTTCCAGGGCTGTTAAGTTTTGTAGCGCATCTTTAGGCAGTTCGTTCAGACGATTACCACTTAAATCTAATGTGACCAGATTATAGAATCTATGTAAGTTCTTGGGAAATGTGGATATTTCATTGTTTGAAATGTTCAGCTTCGTCACCTGGAAATAATAAATGTTTTAACTTAAAAAAATATATTGAAAGGGTTTATTTCGTCAACTAGAAGTATAAGACCATTCATTTAAAATGAGGGAAAAAGGCATTTATCAAAAATATTAATACCTGACTACCGAATCCATCAGGCAACTCCGTCAGTCCTCTGTGGGAGCAATCAACGATTGTTTTATCTGCACTGCAGACACACGAGTAGCAGAGGTCACCGAGCCCTCCGTCAAAATCGCCTTCTGCGGTCGCTATGCTGATCAGCAGTAGTACACGTAGTGGCAAAGGTAATCGAACCATTACGTCTCGATATCATTACTGCCTGGAAAAGATAAACAACTTATTAATATTAATCGATTCTGAGAGACTATATCGTGACGCATATTATAGTAGGAAATTGCTATTTTTCCCGTCACATGCACTTTATTTTTTGCATTCTGCACAAGTTATACAAATGGAGCGATTGCGATGTATTTTGTGGGAGTTCAGTCCTTTTTGTAAGTTGCTAGGGTACGATAGTGCTTTCTAGCATTTTAAGATGCACCTAAAATTCTGGAGTCTGGTACACACTTCCATTCCCTCATTTTAGGGTATGGTGGGCCCCTGCGGGGCCCACTAGGGCCAGAGCCCGTCAGGGCTGCGGGTTGTTCGAAAGAGTTACCGCGGCCATAGCACACAAAGGGCTCCCGAAGGAACACGGTGGGTTTTAGTCAGTAAAGTCTGACACTCCCTTCCGCTGCCACCCACAGCGGGAGGGATCATACTGATGATTTCCCATCGATATAAAAAAAGGGTATGGGGGCGAAAGTTATAATTATATTTTTTTTTTGTTTGTTATACACCAAATTTAGACTACATACCAAATTTCAGCTTTCTAGCATTTCAGGAAATAGCCAAACATTTTGATGATCTTAAGTGTGTCAGTGCGAAATCGGTGTATTTTAGATATCAATAAAATCTAAAGTATTAGTGCTATTCATCTGATGCTTTGTATGTTTATTAAGTTTATTATTGGCATCATATCCTGAGAATACGAACTGTCTGCTACATCGGAAACCAAATCTGTTATGGATCAAAAAAAACAAGAAGCACTTCGAGAAAAGGTAGGTAGTACCCTTGCGCTTCGCTTGGCTCTTCTTGGCGGGTGTACTACCGTGCCCCCAGATGTAAATATATAACCAAATTATTTAGGTTAGGTAAGGTGTGAATATTAGTGACACATCATGAAATATTTGGATGAGCTCAAGATCCTGTTCTTGTCTTAAAAATGTATGCCTCTCTGTGACTGAGTCAGTTATGTTTCTTTATCAGTCATTGGTGCCAGCAGAAAAGCAGGTTAACCTATCCAAATGTGTAACATGTTCATAGGAACTCACAGCTTATACTAGAAGATTGATTATGTATTCTTGTGTTACTAGTTGTTCAGATAGCTCGTTACCTTTCTTAAAAAAACAATTTCCAAACTTCCACACAAGTCTGCGATGTAAGAACAAACTCAAGGTATATCACAGTAAATTCGTACTTAATTGAATCTTAACATCACAAGGAAGGAAAACTGAATCACATTGAACACCTGCTCGATTGAATTTCTTGTCACGCCTCAAGTTCGGAAGCCTTATGAACGTGAAATAAAAATACAAAAAACATTTTTACCATGAATAACTAGCATTAGTACATACATACAACAATTTTATCTTTGTTATCAGCTTTTGATAAAACAGTAGGATACTTAGATTTGGGTCGACTTTGCGTATCTGTATCGTAAACGTGAAACAAATTCAGGACAATAAATGGTAAAGACCTCGTTACTTATGGGAGTGTCTAAACTGAATGCTTCGACTAGTAGCACAAAATTCAAAATGGGGTTTTTATACATATTTTACCGAGGGTAACATCAAACTCAAGGCGTGGTCTTATCATTCGTGATAATATTTATTAAAACTCAAAGTAATTTTTAAGTTCTAATAATTTACATGTAATCATTCAATCATCTTACAATTAAATGCATTTAAAAAATGTCGGATTGCATTTGAATTGCAAGTAATTTCGGAGAGAAAGAAAGACATCGAAAGTTATTTTGAAGTGTGTCATTACCGCGATTGATAAGATTACGTCTCATATGTAATGTCAACTAAAATCAAATTATCAAAAATATATTTTATTTTGAATTTGCCACTAACAGCCGAAGCATTCCCCTTAGTGAGTACATAATAATGTAACGAAAAAGGGTTAAGGTATTTAATAGTAGCTGACTATTCAAAACGAACTTTGACTTCAGTAAATTTATAATTGCAACATATTTTGATACTAGATTAATTAAATGTAAACCTTTAGCAAAACAAATTGAGCAAAGATGAATTAATGTGTCAACACCTGTCTATGGGCACTTTCAAGTGTTTGTTGACCTTATTTCACAGGTGTTTAGTTACTTGTTAGATAAGTACCGACCTATTTAGCCTTACACTATACTTGTTAGATAAATATTGGCGTTCTGACCATGCCCTGGAATTATAATTACTGAACTGCATCGTTTTCATTCAAGAAATTTATCAGCTTATGGATAATTTTCAGTTACTATGGTTGACTAATCTATTCAAAACTTTGAAACAATACCCACCTTTTCCACATGATTTAATGTAAGGCACATTTATATAACTCACATTATCTGCACTTTTCACTTATCTTCACTTTATGTTCGTATGTAAACACCTTAATCTGTAGTAGGAACAGTTCTTTTTATTTCAGACGTGTTGTCCCTACGGTGCGATTACATTGTATGACTCAAATTCATGACGTTATCATTGTTGATAAGAATGGCGAAAGCGTTAGGTATGTGCTGAGGGGCGCGGTAATCTGTATTAGCTGCCTCATAAGGATTTCTGTGTATAGGTGATTACGATTCACCACAAAGGCCTTTCCGAACTTATTGTGAAATTAAATAAAAAAGACAGTATCATTTTCTCTGATAATGTATCTAAATACGTCATTTTTTGTCATGACAGGCTATATTTGGCACACGAAAGATGGAGCAATATCGGGTACCTAACTTAGAACTAAGAACCTTATTTTAAAGTTATTAGTTGAAAACAGATGACTATTATTTCATTTTACCACCTTTATTATCGAGTACAACACCATCTACCTTGTAAATTCCGAATTATACAGTTACCACTTTTACCACCTGCATACAGTTAACTTTGTTGTTGTACTAGCCCGTTGATAGATGTCGCTACGAGTATTCAAGCAACATTTTTGGAGAAAAAGCAAAAGGTATAGTAAAACAGGTAGATTTCAATTATGTCTAGTTTAATAACATTACAAAACATATGTACAGGTCTTAAATTATTTTTTTAAACTTATTTATTAAACATTAATTAAGTCTTACTTAAAACTATTGGCAAGTCTTTTGTTAGAATAATTAATAATTACATCGTATTTTCTTAAATATTTTTTTGTAGTCAACCGTCATAATCCAAAATCCACCAGCATAGACTTCATGAAGTATCAGGCAGTAGAAACGATTCAGGCAATGGTCCATTCATTCAAAAAAACTTTCATTTCAAGATTTAGGTTGTCCTGCTGCATTGAGAAATCAATATGCAAGATACTCCTACTCATCGATAGTAATTCTGGTATGTATTTCAACAGGACGCCTCATGGATCGTCTGTCACCCAACCTTGGTCTATATTCTGTTAGATCACCAATGGATCTAGATCTGCGATAGTTTCTCGGCTCTTCCTCATCTACAAAGTCTGGCAAAGAATGGAAAGATGAATTCAATCGTGGCATCAACAGCGCTTCATCGTAAGTCGGAGGAAGATCCTCACGTAAAGGTACCCGCAATATGACTGATTCGACTCTAGGCTGGCCAGCCGTACCGTTGAGATTCAATTGTGTGGTCTCCGGGGGCGGCCTCGACGGTTCGGAAGTGACAGCCACCAGACCGCGACAGACGCAAGATGTTATTACTATGCCGATAATAACACCAACCATCAGTGCTATGGTCGTGAACGAAGGAGTGCTCACCTCCACCGGGTGCCACGTTTGGATGTACGCCTGCTGCCAACTCAACTGCGTGACATTCGATGGAGTATAGCAAATTAAAGACTCTCTGTCAACGATTTTCGATGGTTCCTTTGTCAAAAATTCGTATGTCAGCAAAAGATTGACACTGAAACCCTCACAACTCCAACGGTTCCCCTTCACGTAGACTTCCCTCAAAAACGGATTTGAAGAGAAGTGTGAGGTTGACCATACATCTCTAAACTCATTTCCTCTCAAATCTAATACCGCCAGATGCGGTAGCGACGAGAAGCTGCTATCCGTCAATGTATTTATTGAATTATAACTTAAATTTAGCTCTTGCAATGTGTACGAGGCGAGGTTGTCAGGGATCTCTTCGAGCTGATTTATAGACAAGTCGATTTCCAACAGCGAACCCATTCCAATAAGAGAATCGACGTTTAAGTTTGCGATTTGACAGCTGCTCAAGTGTAGACTGCGCAAAGAAGGAGACTGGAAAGCGGGCACATCGGAAAAGTAATTTCTGGATAGAATGAGACTGTCTAAGCTGTGCGCTTCAGAGAATACTTCAGGCGGCAAATCGTTAATTCTGTTCTCCGATAAATCGAGGAAATGTAAGTTTGGCATTGTGGTAAATGATCTGTCATCTATGGCGTTTATTTTGTTCTTGGATAAATCTAGATTCTTGATTGAATATTTCCGTCCATTGGTTATCCAAGTGTCGTATAAATTGTTAGATAAATTAAGGGTTTGTAAGGTGTCCCAGTCCTGTAAATAGTTGGGAATGGAATGACTTAGGTAGTTCCTCGACAGGTCGAGCGTTTCCACTCGAGAAAATTTTTGTAGTTGTGGCGGAAATGTCCTGAAGTTGTTGTTCGATAACAGCAGCACTTGGGCCTGAAAAAAGTAAATAAATAAGTTTACATTACATTCTGTGATACAGTTCTTGTTGGTAAAGTGTGAAAAGCGTGTTTCTTGACAGGTACAATCTTTACTAAGAAGCTCATTTTTATCTTGCAATCAACTGACACGTCATTATTTTACAATACATAGCTTTCTCTAAAGATATTTTTTTATATATAAAAATCAATTGCTGTTCGTTAGTCTCACTAAAACTCAAGAATGGCTGGACCGATCGGGCTTATTTTGGTTTTAAAATGTTTGTGTAGATCGAGGGAAGGTTTAAACGATGAGAAAATATATGATTATAAAAAAAATATAGGTAAGTAATACGAAGTTTACCTGGTCAGCTAGTTACTTAATAGATATAATAAGAACACAATGTCCTTGAAATAATTTCACGTCATTCAAATAAAATTCAGGTGCTATGAAAATGCTGGTCAGGTATTAATTACATAATATTTTATGGATTATGGATCTTTCGATAGCAGACCAGTTTATTTGATTAGAACATTATCAACTATGACGACAAATTCGGTATTAATTTTAAAATTCAGATTTGAAAATATAAAATGGCAACCTATATGTACGAACAGTGATCCTCAGGACAGGGACAGGACGAACAGGGAACCTCTACCACCAGTAATAAATAATGAATTAAGCCTACACTTACACTATAGTCCAATTCATCAGGTAAATCCTTAAGTCCTCGATTGGAACAGTCCAAATGAAGCAGACCGTTCAAGGTATACGTACGACAAGGCTGGTCTTCTAGATCCTGATCCTGCTCATCAACCTGTCGCTTCACTACTCCTGCAGACAGCAGCGCTGGCATCAGCCATAATAATAGTGCTGGTAGTACCACATCTGGAATGGAACAGGTATTTGTATCAGTCATTGGTTCAATGTTAAAAGTAATCGTTGTATTTATTAGGATATTTTGGAGAAGACAGTGTGTGAAAAGTAATTTTAGGGTTTTTATTTTTGATCATACTGCTTCTTTTGTTTTAAACGAAAGGGCTGATTGATTGAGTAATTTGGCACATAAGAGGCTTGTCTTTTTAAAAGTAATCTCATTGACAATCCTTATCCTAATCTACAGTGGATAAAGACCTCACCAAATTTAAGAGATATACTTTTTCCAGTGATCGTTATCAGATATTAGATAAAATAATATTTTATTATCTAAATCTATGACGTACATTACTATTCATGGTTTTGCTTAGATTAGCACAATCTAATTAATTTAGAACACCTAATAAGAAAGAGAGTATGAAACCAAATGGTATTGACACTAAGTAAGAACTAGGAGGGGTTAACTTTATCTACCTGCTATTTTAGAGATAAGGAGCAAAACTGTTAAACAATACTTTTAAGGGGGTCAAGGTGTGAGTTTACAAAAAAGGTCATTGAGAACTGAATGGAAAATGCTTGCTGGCTGAAGGTTTAGGAATACCTATATGCGTGGAATCGTTGCTCCTATAATTACATGGCAAACTCTAACCGCTCTTAATAATTAAAACAAGATCAGCGGAGAAACGAACAAACACAATTGACAGCAGAAATTAGGCATTAAATGCTCATTGATGGCCATGGTGACGTGTCCTCTAGAATACCACATTTGTAACCAAACGACTCAAAAACGGATAGAGTGCCTTCATTTCCCCAAACTTAGACATCATTGCTCTTGACCGACTTAAGATCTAAAGTAAATTAGCACAATAGCATTTAAACTGATAAGCTCAAAAATTTCGAAACGATTTATCTAACAAGCAATGTTCTTTAGATACATCTGTTTTTCTTATAAAATAATAGATTATTTCTCAAGAGATCTTTATTTTATCTTTTTGCAGAGAATGTGACTCAATCGACTCATGAAGAAACAAACCTGCAGATAAACGAATTAAATTGACAGCTGAATTATGCAATGCTGCTGAAGCCTGCGATAATAATACTAACAAAACTATTTTGTATGGTTATCACGGGCAAAACATACTACAACTAATAACCTGAGAGCTAGTGAACCCTCCGACTAACGGTCGGCCTGTAAGGCTAGAAATTTGTGAAGTGATGAGTCATAGTACACCAAGGCCAACAGCAAAGACCTGGCAGGCCTCAGCCCTGCACATCATCATGCATTTTATTTTTCAAAATGTAAAATTATTACGAAAAAAAAACTTCCTTCTGTAAGCTTCAAAATTTAATAGAATATAGTTTATTTATTGGTAATCATGGAAAAAAATTGCCAGGCGATTTGAGTAAGCAGAAGCATCTGCCAGGCGACTCGAAAGGTGCATAGAAATAGCTAGACATGAAATAATTGTTACTAGTAGCGCCATCTATTAGAAATAATGTGAACTGTTACTTTGATTTTCATACAAATTTATGAATAAAAAACCGGCCAAGTGCGAGTTCGACAAGTTAAGTTGCACATTATTTCTAATAGATGGCGCTACTAGTAACAATTATTTCATGTCTAGCTATTTCTATGCACCTTTCGAGTCGCCTGGCAGATACTTCTGCTTACTCAAATCGCCTGGCAATTTTTTTCCATGATTACCAATAAATAAACTATATTCTATTAAATTTTGAAGCTTACAGAAGGAAGTTTTTTTTTCGTAATAATTTTACATTTTGAAAAATAAAATGCATGATGATGTGCAAGGCTGAGGCCTGCCAGGTCTTTGCTGTTGGCCTTGGTGTACTATGACTCATCACTTCACAAATTTCTAGCCTTACAGGCCGACCGTTAGTCGGAGGGTTCACTACCTCTTGGGCTATAAGTATATGGCCACTACTTGCTTTTCAAAAAAAATATGTATGGAGCAAAGTGAAGGAAAATAAGTATTAGTGTTGTCTATTTAATCGGCACCACGTGCTAATCGGTAGTAGATAAATGTAAGCTGGTTAATTCACTGTTAAGGCATGTATTTTGGTAATACATAGATGATGTTTAGAAGTGACCTTTTAATAACATTAAAGGCCAAATTAAATAAAAACAATAATTCGTCATCATAATTACCCCTATTACAAACTAGGCCATGATACTCGTATCTTGAATCATTGTGGACCACTAAA
Source organism: Heliothis virescens (assembly GCA_002382865.2). Classification (NCBI taxonomy): domain Eukaryota; kingdom Metazoa; phylum Arthropoda; class Insecta; order Lepidoptera; family Noctuidae; genus Heliothis; species Heliothis virescens. The sequence goes on from NWSH02000517.1 coordinate 11,782,752, forward strand.
GAATAGGAAAAGGTGCACCAAAGTAGGTCTTCAGTTGACCATCATCCCTGCTGCCTCCCGAATATAACCCCACCGGAATCAGAGCACATAATACTATTTTTTCCAACTATATTGAATTAATTTTTACATTAAAAAATATACAGATAAGAGTAAAACTTGGTTTGGAAATTACTTACAGATGTCCTACAAGAATGCATTGTCAAACTCCGATGCATATGTCCCAGTACAATAAGCAACAGATTAATTTAAACAATAACCGCTACTTAAATATAACCTCTATGTGTAACGAGATAGAATTGAAAATTCTCTGACGAAACGCTTTTATTCATACATAATTTCACTGCAAAAAACTCGAATGAATTGAACAGAATTTTCTGTAAGCCGGTATTGTCGTAGTACTCACCGGATGCCATTGAATATTCGAACTTATACACAGTTTATCGACACATTTTCACATATTTAAACCACTCGATATTATTTCGAATATTATCGTCGGACGTACAGCATGTTCGTGAATCCTGAAGCTGAAAGTAGTCCAATGGAAATAACAGTCCACGAAAATATATCACTTCACTGACGTTCGTGAGTATTGCTTTTGTAATGGTAAAGATAGTACAGTTAGCGATACAAGGTGGGTTTCAGAATTCATAGGAATGTCCATCACATACAGGTTGCTGTTTTTTAAATGATGTGAAGTATTGAAGTTTTTAATACAGTGTGATTCGAGGTTCTTACTAGAGATAGCTGTTAAGTAATGCATTGAAAGCAGTATTTTTCACTGATTCATGTTCGGCTGAGGACAAAGGTTAGACATTTTTTATATGATACCTATTATGTTGTTTGGTATACAAAGGTTTGAGGTAATACAATGAAATAAGTGTAGAAAAATCATGTAAGTGATGCAATATTATGTGGTGGAACGAAAAGACAGGTCAGACAACTGAACACAGTGTGTATTATCTACGCCTTAAAAACTTTTCCATTCAAAAACAACCAGCATGTATCTGAACACCCTTATCGACGTTGTCTTATCACTGATTACTTATCGACTTATCGTCAACGCAAAGAAATATTCACCTCGAAATATATGTGAATCACTAAACGTACTTACATTGCCTTTCCTTACAAATGCAATTGTTCAAAATATTAAAAAAGAAAATGTTGAAAATATTTTGAACACATTGTTGGTGAAGATATTTTTTAGATAATCTGTACTTTACAAGGTAGGCCCCGTGTAATTAAAGATAAGATAAAGACAAAAGTAAGTCAGGTGTGATGTTTACGGCACAGTTCATGACGGTTAAAATCACTTCTGATAGAAATCTATCTAAATTAAGAACGCGTTATGTAAAATGCGGCTCCCCGCAGTTTTATCCGCATTATGATAAATTTCATAAATTCTGACCAATACATTGTCCGCCCTAAAATAAATTCTTAGGAAAATCACTCCTATGGCTAGACTTTTACATACATAAAAAGATCTACGTACATACACTTCAGAAACATTACCCTCCTTTCTGTGGCAGTCGGGTAATAAGTAAATGTTTTCAATAACGACCAGAATAACAAATACCTTTAAAGACTTTAATTTGAAATAAATAGACTGTATTATATTATTTTGTGGTTAACCTAAATTCGAACGCAGTCACTGGCAGTCACATATTGTTGATTACTCTTATCAAAATAAAACAAATAAATCCTTTTGGGCTGGTCGGCTGTCAGGTATTCGTTGCTATGCGGCTTTTAATCTATATTACCTACTAACAATGGAAATTATACCTGAAGACGTAACCTAGAATCTTAGCTCTGTGTTACGGCAAAAGGAACTGACCTAGATTTTCTTAGCGAAAATATATTCGTTATTGAGACACTTGCAATGAAAAGTAAGATTTATATTTTGGGTTATATGGAGAAGCCTCAAGTTTAATTTACCATTAATTAAATTATCCATTAAATTAATAATTATGAATTTAAAATACATGAGCAAAAATAAATATTCGGGTGCAGCTTATATAATGTGGGTTATCTCATAGCATGCATAGGCAATAGTTCGAATAACTCTGCAGCTTCCTTACTTAATCAAACAGAATCTATCAATCGATAAAATCATACTTCACCTTATTTATTTACCTTTCCAATCTTTCCTTAAAATCCTAAGTGCTAAGGATTAATAAGAACAGGTGTCGGGTTCGAAAAACGCGACACGTTCAACTCATCACGGTTGTCTGGGCTCGTTTGTTCCTGGCCTGTTTACCTCCCCCCTCAAGTTAGCTCTCAATGGGGGGGTCGAGATGCTCGCTGATAAGCCCCATCGATTAGAATGAACGTTGAAGCTGCATCGCTTCAACTGTTCTGCCGATCTTGAGTGAGGTTTTAGAATTTGAATTTCGATTTTGTTTTAATTTAAGATTTTGTCTTTTAGATTGGGTTTGTTGTATTACATATTTAGATTATTTGTTTTTGAAAAGAAACAAAAAAATTGAATCATTTTGCGCTAACGCTACCTGTTACCTAATACCTACCTGGTACGTAAATGTTAGGTCATGTATGACATTTAAAATTTTAAAGATGAGTTTTCATCTTATTTTCTATGTAAAATGTAATAAAAGACGTCAGCCCCGGATCTTCAATTTTTTTTAGGCGGGGCAAAAACTGAAATGTGCCGCCCCCGCCGACTTAAATTTATTTTTCCTTTTATTATCTTTATAATTTCACTATTTCAGCTATCAGATGTCCACTAGCGGTCGATTCGACCAAACTATTCCTCGAGTTACTATACCAAGATTGTTTTTTGGACGGGTGATGGAGGATGTTGGCAAATTAAAAAAAAGCGTTTTTTTATATGTTTAAAGAAAATAAAAACAGCAGAAAATAGTTACAAGATGCCCGAGCGGAGCAAGCGCGACCTCTTTTGTTATTTTGAGATAGGACTAAACATAAACAAACAGTAGGATGCAATTGCAGGACGCGAGCGAAGCGAGCGCGATTTTTTTAGTTTAATGACTAAAAAGAAGAATAGGAAGTAACTAGGACACGAGCGAAGCGAGCGCGAAATTTTTGGAAAAATCGGATTCCAACCTGTCTTTATTTATTGTAAAATGAAAGTAACTTTAAAAAGTTCAGTGTGATCGTAATTTTCTGGTAATGATTCGGGGGCCCCGGGGCGCTGCCCCGGCTAGCCCCTTCGTAGCTACGCCACTACATGTTAAAAGTTCTATTTTATCCCGTTTAGTGTCCCGTTAGTGTTTTGTGAAGTCGGTTTTTATTTTTTTGCAAAAAGTTTTTTATTTTAACTTTTCAGTTTTTGGGTCTAAAACTATAATATTTTTAATATGCACAGTGGCAGACGTAACCCATAATGTAGCTAAATACAAGGTAGCTGCTATCAACCGTTGGAGTTCCCTAAACTGCACTTTGCCTTCGCTATCAGGTCAGAAATGATAATCTTAAGTATTTCGGTGTAAAAAATAAGCCCAAATACTTAGTTGCTATACACCGATGTGAAGTTACCCTGATCTGTTGTCGTCTCCAACATCAGGTAAGATCCAAATCTTCACGGTCATATAGACTCATTCGATATACAAAACTAAATTTTAAGTTTTCACCTGATGCTTGCCTACAATTTTCAAGAGTTGCCTTCGATTTCTCAGGGTTTCCACCATCAGACACTGACCTGATGACAATGGGACCCAATGTGCAGCAGATCCTTTCATATAAAAAAAATATATCGAAATCGGCTCATAAACGACGAAGTTATCCGCGAAGTGGCGGTGCTAGACCAAATTTGTACGTCGGCGAAATCAAGTTCGCGAGGCCCCGCTTTTGTGTGTGTGGGGGGGGGGGTCTACCAATTAATAATTAATTTTGATAATAATGTAGATTTTTATGAAGCAAAGAAAGACAAAGGAAAAATGATAATTGCGCGAGCGCAACGAGCGCGAATTTTTTTGTCCAGCTCGACGAGTAAACGTCGAAAAGGGCGCGAGCGGGACGAATGTGTTTTATTTTGTCAGTTTATATAATATTGAAAATGAATCCTACCTACTCATATTGAAAAGCTGAAATTGTCGCTATCTTAAGCTGCAGACAATACAAATATATTATAAATGCGCGAGCGAAGCGAGCGCGAAAATTTTTATCATTTCGAGGATTAAACATGATTGGCGAAACGAAAATAAATAGTTAACGATTTTTTCTGCGAGGCCCCCTCAGGCGCGAGGCCGTCGGCGGTCGCCGACGTCGCCGACGCCTAGCGCCGCCACTGTTCGTTTCTAAATAATGCATTTGGCCGCCCCCTGAACTTGCCGCCCGGGGCATAGGCCCCGGCTTGCCCCCCCCTAGATCCGGGGCTGAAAGACGTCTATGTAAAATGTAATCAAAACTTTAAAGATATTTCGTAACGTTTCCGTTTCGGCGGCAAGTTCAATAAATAAGGATAAAGCCCATTAGAGACGGTCCAGCAAATCTTCGACCGCCGAACGCCACTTACTTAGACTTAAAGTGTTCCGGGGAGCTATTTTGTTAAAGATTTGGGATTGCTACGTCCATTTTGAGATATATTTCGCTACAACTAACCGACGTAATTTTGTCTGCCACCGGATTTGGCCAGGGAGAGATTGGTGGCCTTTTTACTTTACTTTCCGGGTCAAGATATTTACAAAAATACGTCCTAGTTTTTCCTTTAATACTTGTTAAAGAGAAATAATTTATTAAAAACCATTTTATCATGGAAATCTTGATTAATCTCTTGACATTTATGAGTTGTTTGGGTGGGCAGAGATTAGCAATCTGTCAGGCTTCTTGCCTGTACGATGTAGTGGCTGAAACCGGATTATTTCTAATCTTAGCATCGATATTTGATTGAGATCAGTTAATTGGAAAATTAAATAAATAATAGAAATAGAGGGCTAAGATTTTATGATTAAAGATTTTGAACAAAATATTTTCATAACAGAATTGGAATTAAATTGAATCCAATCAATTTCGGATTCAGCAAACATTCGAAATATAATCTGAAACAAATAAAAAACAATAAAACATCGTTCACAATATCAATTGGGGATCAAAACGTGGTATTACAAGGCGAGGTATTGCTGACCCTTCGAGAGATCAGGGAAATATGATATGTGCGGCCCGTATTTATTTGTGCCCACTAAGGATTTGCCCTCCGTCCGCTAAGCCGGTTGACCCGAAACGAGATGCCAATTTGCTTTATTGACTTCTTGATCTGAATGTTTTGAGGTTTGGAAGTTATTGTCTTTTTGTGTTTCATAGTCTCGTACTCCACTTAAATAGAGTAGATGAAAACGTAGTGTATCATTTTTTTAGGTTTTCTAAAGAACTGTTTCTTTGTGTCGTAGCGTCATTCATCGTGTGGCTTTCTTGTGTTTTTTCCTGCGAAATGGCTTTGGCGACCCGCAAGCTAATGTAATCCCAAAAATGAGTGTATTAGCAATAAGCGATAATTAACAAAGTCTTGATCGATGTTTGGGTAAAACTGGTACCTAGACTACTCCATACTTTTAAGTAGGTCCTATCTTTTTACATCAGCCAGCATTAGCTAATATGTGCCTTCAGAGTTCAAGAACCATAATGCCTTGAGCTGCCTTTCAGACAATTGATACTCGAATGGGTACAAAGATAGCTAAGACGAGTCCCCTTTCAGTATTCAAATAGATCTGACAAATAAGAAATTAGGAATATATTTGAATATCTGCTGAATATTTGCCATTATTAAAGGAGTACCCGTTCGCAGTCGACTTTGTCTCTGTCTGAATCCGCTACTTCGCCCGTCCTCCGCCTCAAATGTCAATCCTTTTATATTAGGCATGAGACATCGGTCGATAAAAACATGCTATCGACTTTTTGACAGAATGTTTAAGAAACGCAATGAATATACACATTTTTCCATGTAATATGATTTGATTAAAAGGAAAACTGTTTAGTGGGGACATAGAAAAACAATTCTATGGTTTCATTCGATTACAATCCTTTAAATACAATCAAATCAGATTTTTTTTAAACCAAGCTCTAACTTCAATTAAGTTTAGTTGATTGAGCAATTGTCGCTTTAAGTATTGATTTATTATATTTTATTTATTATATACTTACTTTCTTTATTCATTTATTTTACATATTTTAACATTTTTAAATATTTTATAAATACGTATAAAAGAATAAAACATTTAAAAATATAAAAATAGTCTCCCACCGGCATCGGGAACATGGTCCAAGCTACCCGGCGGTCAGGGCCCCATAGAGAGAAACCTCCTAACAATGCGTGCCGTGTCCAGAAGTACAGCTTTCTGCATCAAGCGCTTGATCCAACCATCTAACGCGAGCCTCTTTAGGTGAGAATCAAGGCTCTTGGCGATTAAACCATTGGCTGAAACGACTATCGGCACAATGATTGCAGAATCCATACTTACTTATTATTATATTTATTATATACTTACTTACTTTGCGTTTCATTCTAAGCTGTAAATTATTTTATTACATTGTAGATCATGAGTTAATCTATTACTAACTTACAACCTCAAAACACTGCTCGGTGATTACTTATAATTAACTAATAAAAAACATCGATAACACCCACATCCCTAAACCGTTCACAACCGTTTTAAGTATTGATGGCAGCAGAATAAAACAGCATTGAGTCGATGTCGCATCCCTAAACCTTGGAGTCGGGAAACAGGCTTATTCGTCCGATGAGTGCTATCGCTCGTGGCCTTTTAGCCCCACCTCCCGCGGGAGCTCAGCCTTTTACAGTGTGTACCTGGCTTTATGCGATCGACTTTCAATATGAATTTCAGATGGGTTATAAGATTGTACGCTTTGTACCGCAAAACGTATTTGATAAATGCTATTCGATGTTCGAATTTTTGATGTATTGATGTCTGGGTGTATTTTATCATAGTTGTAGTTTTATTCATTGTTGTTCACGAAATCACGACGTAGACTGAAGAAATACTAAACTGGTGAAGTGAATCTGGCTAATGAATGGTGCTATTGATTAGTAGCAAGTTGCAGGATAAGTTTTCACAAAATCTTTTTCGTCAACTAAACACATCTAAGCAGGGCAACTATAGTTCGTAATGTATCTATCTAACAACATTATGTATGTTTAAATTTTAATAGGTATACATGAATGTAAGAAATATTTCGTAGAATTTGTATGCAGTAGGTATCGACATTTACACGAGACGTCGTACCACGTCGGTTTCAATTTGTGTTCAGATGTAAACATACTGTTTATCGATGTTCAAACTCGTGTGATGAATACACAGCGCAGTTTCTTCACATCATTTTTACCTTGCAGCCAACATTACTCACCGTTCCCCAATTTGTCCGTCAGGAAACTCGACAGAGAAGTCATAACGTAAATTAAATACGCTTTGATAAATTTTTGCTAGAAGCCACGTCTTAGTTCAGAGCTCGTGTATAAGTTTTCATAAAGTTATAGTTTCTCAAAGCCCGTCTCGAAACTGTGGAACATTCCAGAAAATGGAGAAGCAAAGCATTGGAGTGAAACGTAGACGCCGGCTGAGGCGGAATAAAGTTGACATTTTTGCAAAGCTACGTTAGAATTTCAACAAAATTAAATGTGGCACTACACGAAATGAAAATAGTGTGAGAGAGGCACCCCCTCCTCCTCCCGCCTCCCGGCACGCCTCGCGCCTCGCCTCGCTTCTCGCCTTCATTTTTGTTGAGAATTCTCAGACGAGAGTTTATTTTGTAGTTACTCTGCTTATGCAATGGTGATTATTAGCTCGCCAAATTGGATTCTAACCTGTAGCAAAGTATATTTTTACCCGGACTGTTTAATGTTACCTCAAAAGAGCTAAATATAATAGGATACCTCCTTCATCCATAAGACCTTCGCTTTGTGTTTTATGTGATATAAAATAGGTCGATGACGATTTTGCTTAAATTCATCTTCGAAACGAGTACTTATGACAACTTCTACATAGCTGCTAAAGTACTTCTTTATGAAAGGCTCTATATCAAAAACACATATTTTTTATTTCGTCCACCAATATTATTGCCATCAGTTTTTGGCAAATTTTTGGCCCAGCATTGCGATGCAAATGCAAACGAGATGCAAGTGCACATTAGCGGAACGAATAACCTCTGTCGCGGCGACTATCGCGCTCCACATAAACTACCGCGCACATTACCGACACGAGACACACTGTTGTGGTCAATGAACAACAAGAATTGTTTTCTTTATCTTATATGCTGTATGTCTAGCATGATCTAGTCTACACGTTAAAAAAAAATCCTATAGTGTACCTGACTACGAAACACGAGACCCTATTATTAAGACTTCGCTGTCCGTCCGTTTATCACCAGGCTGTATTTCGTGAACTATAGCTGGAGAGCTGAAATTTTCACAGATGATGAATTTTTCTAAGCGCTTTAACAAAAACTATAATAAAATAAGGATTTTTGGGTGCTACCATACAACACACGTAATTTTTTGCATGGAACTCGCACTTATTCAGTTTTTTTGGTGTTTTCATAAGACAACATTGGTTCACAGGTCCAGAATCGTTCAACGCAGTCACAGTAATAATGTTTATTACTCCAATGAAGGTAAAAAAATGAATGACTCGGCTGTTAGTACCTCAAAACTTGAATGGCTGACTAAATTTATAGGAGAAGCGTTGTTGATCACCATCACCAACTTCTAGAGAATTTTCGATGCTAAGCAATTGAGCCTCTTTTCAATACAGATACTATTCAACATGTCCGGTGAAAATGGTATACAGGTCTCAAATTGCCAGCTACGGTTGTACACACAGACCAACAGTGTGTCTTTCAATAGACCATCAAGAGCGCACTATCGTAAGGCTAATGTGCCCTGATCGTAGCTTACGAGTTTCATGGCTGTTTTACTATTACGACTGGCACTTACAGACGCTGCTTTTATTACAACAATTACATAGATATGTAAACTGGTAAACTTATATAATTATGTTAGCTTTGTTTTTGGGGATACTACAATGTCTATACTGTGTGGAGAAGAAGCCAGTCTGGGCTAGTCGAGTTTTAATTAGGTTATGTGTTAATCTTGTTAAACACCATGATAAACTAGTAATCCTACACGTACTAAATAATATTAGTACTTACCAGAAAAACTGTCACGATAAATAATTCGAATTAAATCATCAGTCATCAAGATTCCGTCGATCAATTATCATCATCTGCCAAGCCTTTTCCCAACTACGTTTGGGTCGGCTTCGAGTCTAACCAGATGCAGCTGAAAACCAGTGTTTCACACGGAGCGACTGCCTATCTGACCTCCACAACCCAGCTACCCCGGCAACCCGATACTCATCGGTAGAATGGTTGTCAGACTTTCTGGCTTCTGACTACCCGTAACGACTGC
>NWSH02000517.1:11794321-11804828 GCA_002382865.2 Heliothis virescens
GCCAGTGTGCCACATGGAGCGACTGCCTGTCTGACCTCCACAACCCAGTTACCCGGGCAACCCGATACTCATTGGTAAGACTGGCTCCTAACTACCGTAACGACTGCCAAAGATGGTCAAATGACAGCCGGGACCTACCAGTTTATCGTGCCTTCCGAAACACGGAAGAACTCGTTATGACAAGATGGTGACCCATCCAAGGGCCGACCAAGCGTTGCTTAACCTTACGATCGATGGATCCGCGCAGCTTTGACTTAGTCACGACCTCTTTAAAATTGCGTCGCTAATTTGTTAAGATCAAAACACCAAGATATCGAGTTCTGAATATAGGCTTATGACGTCATTAGTCATTCAAGCTACAACACTAAGTGAGTAAGGTATCTGCACCATTTATCGGCCCAGTTGAACTCGCAGCTAAATGTCGTCCGTAATTGGCGCCGGTCCATCTGCAGGCAATTAGGAGGCGGCGCGTTTTAAAAGATCCATATTTATTCGCCAAGCCGTACCTACCACTGTAAATGTTTTGCACTGCCCTGATTACACTGGTTACGCAATAAATTGGAGTATTTGCCTCATTTTGGTGTTTGGGTCTGTGATAGGAATGAGACTATGAATCTTTCTGCAAATTATGTGTATTAGAAGTGAAATAAGATAAATTTGTAAAAAAACAATGCAACGTAAATCTAAAGAAATAATCAAATTAAAAGTTTGTAAATTTTATCTAAAGAAAAAATAATAGAATTTGAGTTAATACCTTGATAGAGCGGCATGGTAAGCATATTACAAAGGTGCACGTAACTATTACCCATTCTTTCTAATTCGTAACTTTCAAAACTAAGGCGTACCTTAATTAAACGTCACTCAAATATTACCCAATGTGCTTATAGTTCCCGATACATTACAGTTTGCATAGAACGTTAGCAAGTCTACCGGTCAAACCAAGGAGGCCTAATGCACAAGACGATGCCGCCATATTGAATTAATAAGCTCCCAACGTTCCAAATTCAAAAGCTTCCACGCCGCTTTCTGGATGATAATGACCTCTTGCATGCGGCCAGTAACTCAAGCAAACTTGTCTATGCCTTAACAAAGTTATTTTTTCCTATTGACTAAAGTACCTTCTCCTGTATCACGGGCTTTTAAGGTTCAATATTCTATGTCACTTGATATTGTTGAGTGAAGATGTAGGGTTGTCGTTTAGTATTGGACGTTAGAGGTACAATGCACTAATTATATCAGTATCTTAGAAAGCCCCTAACCAGCCCCTTAACAGTTTTCCACGGTATCGGAGAGGCATTAGTGCATTTCCCAGTAATGCTTCTAAAGACGGTTGGCGCACGATGACCAAGGAGTTCGTTGGACGGCACTGGAGTTTAACTTTAGATTAACTTATCGCTATTAGTTTAATAACATGTATTTATATTAATAGATTTTTGGTAGTACGTATTGTATTGTCATACAATTGGTGTATTAGATGCAGAGATCACCCGCTTCAATGTTATGAACCCACGAATGTAGTATGATATATTAATATAGAATTGCGCATTAACAGCTACACAACAAAGACTTCTCCTTGTATTTCTTTTGAAATTTATAAAAAAATAACTACTTATAAAAATGCAGCTACTAGAAAATTACAATCAGAAGAAAGTCTTATACCTAGCTCCGTATTCACAACAAGCCAAAAAAGGAAATTTACTTCTATCACTTCTAACTTAAACATTAAACTAAAGTTTAACCGTAACAGTGCAACTGGCCATCGGCTAATTTAGAACTATCGGCCGGCAAAGTGGCCGGTCCCGTCTTGTGTCCACAGACACAAGTTGCGGCCCAACTATTCTGGGTCACCACTAGACCATAACGTCAATAATATTATGTGTGATCTATTGATCAAGTTCTTAGTAGCAATTATTATTGCTACCAGTGCTCCTGGTTGAGACAACTCAGAGCAAAAAAACGGTTCTATTTTCAAATCATTATATTTGTGGATAGAACCGTGTTTTTATAAGGTTCTATTTTCAAATCAATTGTTTTTGAGAATTGAACCGTTTTTATATACGGTTCTATTTTCAAATCATTGTATTTGAGAATAGAACCGTTTTTTTTTCAGAATTTTTCTTTCATTTAAACTACTATCCTTTGTAGCCCAGTAATTGAGAACCTGATGATAACGATGATTGTCGCTAGATTTTTTTCTTCAAATATAAAAATAAGACCGTTTGTCAACTAAAAAGGCACGTAAAATATTTGGTAAAAAGTTATTCTTTTATATTATTCGCACTCAGGTTGTTAGCATACCTAAATATATGTATTTAGTATCAAGCAGAGCCCACATAAATAACAATTTACGATCTCTGGAGTGTGTTGTGTGTCAAAGAACTGATTGTGTACTATTTTTAGTGCCCTTAACTTCTAGCCCTTTATTCAGAAGCACTTTTCCTTTGATCAAATATTTCGATAAATGCTACAAATTGGACTGTTATAACTATGTAATATGTATAGCGTAACAATCATAAAAATGGCTCATTGATAAAAAAAGTTTTTGAGTTAACTTAAAGAGTAAATTGAAACGTTTTTTAAGGATTTTCAGGTAGGTACACAGTATAGTGCCGAATCTTTTGTACAGTTTCAAGGGACAATGGATTTTTTTGTACTAACTGACAGCATCTGTTAACTGCACTGAAAAACTGGACCATACTGTAATTATACTGATATGTCAAACGTTTTGTCCCAATCAAGCATGAAATCAATCGACACGTAAGAAGCACACTTACATAGAAATTCAATCAAACCTAAGAAACTAAACATCACCCATAGACCGACAGGGGGCGCCTCAATCTAAAGCGGTGATATCCCTTAATTGCCAAATATCGTCTCGCAAAGGGGATTCGATTCACTAAACCGTTAAAAGGATCCGTGCTAAGTGCAGGATCGGGGTTCGATTCCCCGGTTTGTAATTCGATTCGGTGCCAATTAGGAGTTTAGTTGTCGTCGGTAGAACTACGTCTTAAAGGTAAGATGAAGTACGAACTATTCCGCTGTATCGTCCATTTGGCCCTTTGTTGGACTTTAAGGGTGTCTGCCCGGTGAGGGTATGATATCAATTATTTAATTAAGAGCTTCGGTTTCTTTATTAGTTTAATTAAATGTATTGGCTACTTAGGTCACGAGGAATTATTGCTCAATTTGAATATGGATGATGATCAGAAAACGAACGTTGTATTGAAGTATGAGAATTTCTAATGAGACATTTTGCCGCTGATAGAAAAACTAGTAGAATTAACTTCATGAACCAAACTTCTTGATATAAAGGTATCCAGAAGTTTGGTTCATGAACTGTATGCTTCTAGTTTTTCTATCAGCGGCAGAATCTTTAGACGAAATGCAGTAAAGGTAACTAACATAACATGAAAATAATAGAAACCCAACCATGTCCTATTCGTCCCAACCGTTCGTAAAACGTTGCTGTAAAGATGTGGTTCTACTGAAATCATTTTTAATAAATAATTCGTAATGATATTTCTGGCCTACCTAATAACATCGTGGAGTTAATTTTCTAGTAAATTCTTATTCAGCAGAACATAAGACGCTCACTTGAATGACGAGGTTTCTTTCTTAGAAAATCCGTCGGTATACTTTTATTGAGAGCGAGCACTCTACTGATCTTACCTTTTTGCTCTGCTCGGGGTTCGAAGAACTGGTCATTTTCTCCTATTGAAAAGGTAAATGGAGGAGAGGCCTTTTAAAAGCTGCAATATGTAGCTGTTACAAAAAACTGTCGCGTAGCCTAATGAAAAAATGAGTTTACCTAATGGTAATGTAATAGTGCTGGTACTTAGCTTTTTATGAAGTAACAAAGTTAAAGATGAGACGTGTTTTATCTACATAGCAATTGCTTCTTTATTTAATGGTAGTATACTAAGTATGTATAGCATTTTTAAGTATTTATATTTTACCAAACTATAAGTATGTTTTTCACCAAATTATTGTAATTTATCTATCACCAATTTCTTGCTTTTTGTACTTTTATGATGTTTAGACTATTCTTAAGTTTTTCTTGGAATGACACTAATTACCTACTTTCATTGACACAACACGTCTATGTATACTTTCTCAAACAACCTCTTGAAAATCTAACCCGTTGGGCGGCGCTAGGCGTGGCGCGAACGGATTTCGCCGTATCCGTATATCCGCGCACACAGCTATATCCGCGCATATCCAGCGGGGGCGGATCAGCCGGATCAGCAACAGGTGGGGGATGAGCCGCGGATGTATCCGCCCACTGAAACCACGTGCTGCAGTTTTGTATTTTTTTCTTTTGTTTGTGTTTAGAATTTTCTTGGTGAACTGTAACTTCTAAGGACTACACAAATCAGTGTAGGTACGATAGATTTTGACTTTTTTTGTTTGATGAATGGTTATAAAGTTATAATCATGTAGTAATGTAGGTAATTGATTCCTATTTCAGATGAATTTGGTTTGGTTTTGCATTTTAGTTTCAAATAAAATTTGTTAGTTGACAAATGAAAATTGATGCAAGAAATGTTCACTCAATGACACTTTTTATCAAATTAAAATTAATAAATTTTAACTGAAATGCGAATTCAGAGGTGCAAAATTTTCATTGACTTTTAATAATCCAATTACGCACGGTGATGCGTTATTTATTTAATCAACGAAAAGTTCTACTTACAACGTTTCCACAACGAAATTAAAATGTACCCATCTCATAGCATTTAAGGGTTTGTATTGTATATAGATTTAATAAAGAGAACGTTAACAAGAGTTTTTGTTTGCATAATGGTTGACTAATAAGTTTTCCAAATCTTAGTAAAAATGTCATTGAAGACACACGTTTTATGAAAGAATAGCAGAATTGCATCAACACTTAAACATAAAGAAACATAATTATTCATTATAATCAAACCATTTGTTCTCAGTTCTCAAATATTAGTTTATCAGTCTACTTTACCCATCCAACAATTTAAAGAGCCCAATAAATAAATAAGGATTTACTCTTCGAAAACAATTAAAATAAATCTAAAAATGTTTTCATTTTACTAAGTTGTGAGCCGAAATAATCACTAGAGCAAAATTTATTGTGCCACTTTCGCATTTAATGCGTGTAAAATTGACGAAAGCAGTCGTTTCGAGTGCGAAAACTTTCGTCGAAAGTCATTATAGTCGAATCAATCAGGGCGTAATGGCGCTCCCAATACGCTAGGGATGGGAAATGGTTGTTAGTGTGACGCTCTACTTATTTATGGTAATCACTAGTGTTGTGAGGGCTCTCGGCCTGCGAGGTCATTATTTTTAGGATGGATGGTTATGGGTGTAGAATTTGATAATATTTGCTGGTTGTAGATTTATTATGGGGGAAGAGAATTAGCAGTGTTTTTTTTCATCATCATCAGCGTCTTTTGGTGTCCCATAATAAGGCTCAAGACTTTTCTTACACAAAGAAAGAATGAGCGATGATAATTTCATTAGATTGAGTAGGTATTTTTAGCGTTTTACACAAATTAAAAAAATCTTAATCTTTACTTAGTTCAATAACTATCTTTATAAATTAACTCTTAAAATACACAAATTATAATTTCCAACCCTTTATCATCACTTCTTTCATCTTTCGCACCGAAATTAATGCGAACACACACACGTATCCATATTTGTCGGCGTCTAAGTCCCAAATTAATAGTCTAAACTTGGGTGTATCCCGCACGCGCACGGCGTCTTAGAGCCAATTAATTTATTGCGCCAACTTTACTTTCCATTCTTTACCTTACCACTTATACATCTGCGGCGGCGGGTTAGCGAGTTGCCAGCTTATTGTGATTTATTCGCACTCTTCTGTAGCGAATATTAACGGACTCCGCGTTTTATGGGAAAATAAGCGGGTTAATGTTTTCATTTTGTCTGTACTAGGTATTTACAGGTTTTGATTTTAAAATTATATTCAGGTATAATTATTTAATATGGGTAGTAAATATTGTATTCTTTCCTTGTAGAAAACCGCGGGATTGGACAGGAATCGACTTTGCGTTGATCGTAAAGTATCTCACATTACTCAAAACATTATCATCAATAAATCCCTCACCTCCACCTACATTATTTATCCCCGATCTACACTATAGCATCGTAATTAATTACCCTAAACCATTATATTGATAAATATCTGGCAACCCTGGCGCGGCGTCGCGCCTAGCTTCGATAACCGCGCGAAGGAGATTTATTTCACGAACTTGTTATAACTTCATAATTTCTCCGTATTATCGGCGCGCAGTATGTGCCAGCCTTATCAGATGCCCCTGTGTTGTTCTTTTGTAACTTTTGTTAATTATAATATCAGTGGTCGCAGGTTTCTGTGTGCGTCATGCCGCCGTCATGGTGATATGAATTAATACATTTTATTGTTGCTATGGAGGATTTATACCTGATTAATAATTGAAAAGATTGAAATAGTTTGAACTAAATATTTGGATCCACTGGATCAATGGTGTTGCGAGATGATCTATGATTATGCAAAATGCCAGCGACGCATCTGCATCTGACACAGATTCCAGTCTGATTCTACATTATTATAACAGCAGCTATTACTTACATAAACGACGAACACGTCCCAATAAATTGTGAACCCGGCGTAAATTCAACACAATATTGAGCTAACTACGTTAACAAAATCTAAGTGTATTCCGTAGTCGTACAGCAATTCTAATTAGCCCTCCTTATTTATGATTCATAAGCCGAAGTACAATAAATTCTGCTGAATCTTTCCGTCCCACATGTGTTAGTAAGCCGAGGTATTAGCGAATGTTGAATGTAGGTTCTCGCCTAATAAGAGGCGGGATGTAAGGAATCGCACTGATTACTATATTATTTATTACGCTACGTGCCGCCCGTGTAAACGCTTCCTAATACTCCTATCTACGCTCGCGTCTTGCAACCTTTTCGTACCAAACTGTAAGTTACTTTCGTACGGAGCTTATAGGCGGAGCGTTGTGTAGTGTAGTGCGAAAAGGTTGTAATACCGTGGGAGGTATAACACCATCTATCAAATGGGGTAACGATTAAGTGAGTTGCAGCGAGCGGCACCTATGAGATTTTTAATTATTGCCTGTATTAAATCGTGATTAATGTGAACCATGCTTTATGGCATGGTTTTAAGATGTTTATGGCTCTATTACTTATTAAGGTACACAGTTGTTTACGAGATTAATTCGCAATTTCATCACTAGCTATAAACATTGCGTTGATTACAAAAACTGTGACCTTATTTTGGGAATTTGAATGATATGGATGATCTTGGACTAATATAATTATGTCAACCACTTGATTTCACAGACCTTTTAAATATTACATACAGCATACATTATAATATACTTTTTAATGAAACAATTTACTTTACTAAAATCAATCAGAAAATTTTAAACCAAGCTGAAGTACCAATGATAAGAATGAGTCAATAATGGACCATTGACCAATAACCATTCCATCAGCGCAAGATTAACCGACAACAGATTTCACGAATCTCAACAAGATCTTACGCGCCATCTTGACTTCATTACGTAGATTGCTGACATTTTCCCCTCGAACACACAGGATACCGGCAAAAATGATTATACAGTATAACCCAGGTAATATAAATTTATCAAACGCATGTTGACAAAGCACTGTTGAATAATGACTATCATATTTCTCCGTATCTCCTCTCATGATTGCCGAAGGGGATAAAGAATAGAATTTTGCTTTAAAGGTGTGCTGAGCTAAGCGAGAAAAGCGCTTTACTCGATAAAGCGATAATTTTAATGAATATTTATAACTTTATTACGCTTGCATTTGCTTGAAAGTTTCTTTGCTGGCAATTTATGGGGAGTACAACAAGTTTTACTACAGGCAACAACATTTTATGTATAATTAAGTGCGTATTCACATCTAATATTGACACCACTTTATATCTCCTATTTATTTATAACAAGTTGATTTGGATCAATTTGAATTGTTTCTTATTATTTTGAAGATTAAAGCAACAAATATAAATTAACTCTAAAAAAAATATCAATCCAATTCATTTCAGCAACCCGAAAAAATCGAAAAGACTAACTCTAAGAAGACTAGCATAAAAATGGCAAATCCAAAAACACCCTCACTCCTGAACTAACTTCGCTCTCAATCTCAGCCGTGGCTATGTATCATCTAACCTAACCATAATCTACGGCGCAAAAATGATTATTTATAAGGTAATTACAAAAACACTCGCACGATATCTTACCCACTAATGTTATTTATGTGGGGATAAACGAGTATGAAGGAATCTTTGCATATCGCCCCCCTCGTTTGCTTAAATTGAATGATAACAGGAGACACGGCAGTATTTTTAGAACAAGATAGATGAAGAGTGAGGCGTGACTCGTGACTGTGCTCGTACACGTGTAGTGTAAGTGGCTGAATGAACCACTTGTGTGCGATTGTTTATTATTTATTCGCTGTTATATAAACTTTAGTCAATGAGAAGTGATGGATGCATTCATATGTATTGAAGGGTAAAAAGCCAGCAAAAAATATACGCTTTCATTATTTTGTAGGTCATTGTGGGAGTGGTACCTACTCCCCACATACCCTAAGGAACTGGGGTTGGTTTGGTGACATATAATTTCGTCTCGAATCCATTATAATTGAATTCAATCAGAAGCATCATTATCTATGCCCCTTAGCCGCCTCTATAAATTCATAAAAAACACCGATTTAAAAATAATGATTTTACAAGTTAAATTCTTTAATCACCCCTTTGGTTATTTACCTCATTCACTCCAAAATAACCCACGTAAGAGTTGCATAGCATCTTCAACGTTACTTAATAGGAAAACACTCCATTTCATCAATATTTTAGCCTGTGACACCTAAGGCGTCGTCCACAAACTTTATTATCGGTTCCCGCTAACCGATGTATCCCAAACTTATTTTGCATGTTAGCCGAGATAGGGTGCACTTGTGAAAGAAACTTATGAATTATGTGACACCCCTATATCTCACATGTGCAAGAGGCAGGTAATGGGGGCTGTGATTATCTTGAGTAAAAAGTCTTTATTAGATTTTCCCTTGATAACATTGTGCTAGTTTTAATATTAAGAATTAAATTTCCATTTTTTTTTGTGGTGACTCTCTTTCATAAATACAGACACAGGTGTCGTATTAGGTAAATACCATGTTTTTGCGCAATTATGAATGTCAGTCTTTCAATGACCTTGACCGATATATTTATTTGAGCGCAATTTCGGCGTTTAGTCAGAATGTACTTGGAGTAATTTAAACATGAATTTATATAAACCAAAAACGGTGAAAAATGCCTCAAGAAAAGTTTTCCTTAAACAGTTTCAGATTATCCCATACAGATATTTTGAGCTCAATGTAACCTAACTCAATACATAACTCGTATTATCATAATAACAGTTTGACACTAAACGTCTCCCGGGGAACTGTATCCAGTCTTAAAGAAAATCATATTCATAGAGACGATAAATTGCCAGCCAACTCGCGCACCTCTTTAACCGTATCTGTATTATTTTAATATACGTAAACTGAGTAATACGGCCGTCTCCCTCACACGTGGCACTATGTCAAATAGTTCCACCTCTCTCTGTTTTCGGAGGATATCTTAATAAGATTCATGAAAGGACGCCATATTTTATATCCGAGTCTGTCCTCTATCTTCTTATATTATCCCGGCAGAAGAGCTTTTGAAATATGTGCCTGCTTGGGAATTTCCAATCTTTCAATTACACCTTTGTGGAAAGTTCGAGTGTTTTGGAAGTTGCGAGATAAAAGCTTTGTGCAGCTAAAGTTGACGTTTTAATTACGTGTTGCTTTTGTCAGTAGTTAGTTTGGTTCATAGTTGCAAGCTGCAGTGTGGGAGAATTTTAAGAAGTTCGTTTATATTTATTCTGATTTGTTTCTGATGTAGCTATAGTATATTCTATCTTCAAGACGAACTCGTTTTATTAATTAGCGCAACACCTCCTTCATATTAGGTATTTTGAAGTCACCATACCGCTGTTTAATTTTAATCTATAATTAGTGAATCAGTCAAAATGTTTAATAGTTGGTTTAAAAAAAAAATATCAGCCAATTCTAAGTAAATGCAATTTAAATAAAAGAAAAAAATATTGAATCGTAATTGACATCACTATGTAGGCATAGAGACTAATTTCTATAGCGGGAGTAATATTATAAGCTGTATTTCAGTAGCTTACTTACAATCGTAGGTAGTAAGTAGTTGATCCCATTCATTAGGTATTATGTAAACTTCACAATCAAGTTTATGGTAGATATTATTCATATTTGAATAAAGAATATTGAAGAAAGAATATTATAGACTTCTAGTATAATGAAATAAATAATCCCACCAAAAACATTCTGTAAAAAACTAGCCAATTCTCGCTGAAGCTGCTTGTTTATCTCTAAAAAGTAATGAAATCTAGACAAAGTCGTGCTGAGTCTAAGGATTCTTACT
>NWSH02000517.1:11808225-11862951 GCA_002382865.2 Heliothis virescens
CTACAGACTTGAAATTCTGGGTTTTACGTATGTGATTATAGCTTTCTGGATGATGAAAATTTCGGCGTTCTGGTATTATCCAGAGGTTCTCAAACAGAGGCCTGAAAATGCGTCGAAATGGTTCCAGTAAAGGATGGTACGGCAGTGTTTGCTTTGCGCTCGACTTAGCGGGGGCACTACCGTGCCCCCAAATAACGTTGTTCACATTACAGTTAACATATTATTCCTAAAGCGTACATAAAAGTAAAGTACATAGTGAAGTAATTAGTCACCAAATTATCTTAAAACAAACTAAGTCCTGTTAATACTTTATGGCGCTATACTACAAATAGATAAAGCAAAAAAACAATATCCAATATACCTACGTGTTGTTTAGATAGCTTAAAAGTTTCCGTTAAGGGAAGGCATGCGGGGTTACACCGGGATATTAAATAAACTTACACCCATAAATATTTCTTCAGTTAACTCCGTAACAAGGTAAAAAGCTGCTGCATCATTATAAAGCGGATGGATTTATTAAAAAGAGTTAGGACAGCTTACATTTATCAATTTGACACTGGCCGTAGACACTTTCATACTTAATATCATTATTAAAAAAAAAAAAAATAGAAAAAAGAACGCCCATCTCTCGCCACATTAAAGATAAGCTTGATAAAATTACATGCAAAGTGAATAATTGATATAAAAACTTGATTACGCAGGGTTAAGGGCTTGATTTGATGTCATGGGTCGTAAAGGACATATCCTACACGTTGACCTATTTGAATTCAACCCTGCGCTAGACGAGGATAGAGGGTCATAGTCAAAGGTCAAAATGCTAAACGTACAAATGATCCGCCCTCAATTTTACAAACCTTTTTGAACGTATTGAGGGGACTGTGACAGTATAAAAAATATAAGTTCTTTATATTTATTCACTTTCTTTATCGAAATTGGTAAGTAAATTAAGGAGTTTTTCTTTACTTTTTTATAACCATACCGCGAACTAGAAAAGTAGCATGCAAACTTTTTTCATAGACACAAACGTAAGCTTATTTCTGGGGGGCGGCAATATAATACCTTTGGTCGTAAATCTTAACTTTAAGTGAAGCCGGGAGGGGGGATTAAAGATCAGTAATCTTAGGTACAGATGAGTTATGGCCGTACCGCGATCCTCTTTATTGTGACTTTAA
Organism: Heliothis virescens; assembly: GCA_002382865.2. Taxonomy (NCBI): domain Eukaryota; kingdom Metazoa; phylum Arthropoda; class Insecta; order Lepidoptera; family Noctuidae; genus Heliothis; species Heliothis virescens. Next base: position 11,809,398 of record NWSH02000517.1, read on the forward strand.
GAAACTAAGAGGAGATTTTGTTAAACGTTTGAAATTAATTTAGATAATGATTAATGGTATCTTGTTGGAGCCTCCCTTGGGTATGTATTTGCATAATTGAACGGCGGGTAGTTACGTTAGTTTTGCGGTCTCTTGTGGTCGATGTTGTATTGTTATTTGTTTGTTTTATTGGTGGTTTTAGTTTTTAGTATGTGGCAGCGGTGAGATAGTTTTGACGAGGAAATAATTATGGGATTATAGATACTGAGTTTCGCTTGAATTATAAAAGGGGTGTACTATTGTGTAATTTATGATTGATTTGAGAAGTTGAGAGAATAATTTTCATTGAAACTTAATCATCAATTTTTGTTTTAACACACAAAAAGACACATAGAAAGACTATTAAAAAAACCACGCTTAAAAGCAAAATACATTATTGCAGCTTATCTTTTCCACAAACAATCCAACATTGTTGACACCAATTTCTTAATCTAAACGCGCCACGAAATTACGAGCCATCCCTTTATCAGCCAATCAGAGTAAAGACAAACGGGCTTATTCATAAATCTCGGTGGCGCTCGCGCATTTCGCGGGAAGGTGAAACAACAAACATTGCAAACATAAATCTGAAACGTATCGCGGTTACGAGTTATAACTGTGCAATACCGTTAGCTAGGATGGCCAATTTATGCGTTGATTTGTTCGAGTAAGAAAGAAATAGAGATTTCAAGAATAGGTTATTTCAAAATAGTGTTTTGGTTTTAGTTTTGTTACATGGATGATGGTGGAATAAGCTACAGAGTAAAGGCATTTTCATAGTTTGGAGATTAATATAGTATAAATGTGGCATAAAGAAGTCTAATAGGAAGATTGAATTACAAGTGACCAACTTAGTTGCCATAGGGAGAAATTTTGAATTATAAGTATATGGTTATGTACTCTAGAAGTCGACTACAACTTAACGTAACTCTCGCTTTTCCATCATTATTAAAGGTATCTGATGATCAACCATTTTTGCACCCTCTACATAGTAATAAAACCTAGTCAAAACCAGCATTACCGAAGAGTACTCTGTTCTCTTTAAAACTCCATCTCAAATAAAATATTTCCAGCTAAATAATTCAACAGAACAAAGAGCAGTGTGTCCCTCGCGTTATCTGAGACCGTCGCGCCATAAGACAATAGTAACGTAATAATAAAAATGTTGAATAGCCCCCGTAATGATATTGTTACTGCCGGTAATGCATCGCGCGATAACGGATAAACTGTACCCAGTAGACGAATATACTGGGCGGACTGTGAGTTATGACAGAGTTACCGCGATATCTGGCTGGAGCGTGGATTTTTGTATGAGCTTTTGCTTACCATATCTATAGATCGTCGTAGAGGTCGTTTTTGATGTTTACTACTTTGTGGTATTAAATGTTTTCATTTCTTTTTCCACCAACTTTTCTCACCTGCCAATTTTCCTTTGAAACTTACCACAATATCCACGAAACGAAACAATATAAAAAGCTCACAACAAACTTCTAACCATGCCGGCTTATTTATGACACAACATCAAGATTTTCTTTCAAATTTCCCCGAAGTAAACACGTATATTTTCTCCGTTTATTATCCAACGTCGACCTCCTTACTTATCTTACCGAGTATATTGTTAAAAAACATGATGACTTAGGAACTGAAAGTCCCATTAAGTAGCGTCTCTATTCATGTGGTAACACGGGCGCGGAAGGGGGTGTTAGCGGTGCGGCGGAGGGGGGATGTGGAATAAATACAAATAAAGAAGTGAGTTGTTTAAAAAGCGGGTATTCCGCGCCAGATAAGGGTGCGTTTCCGTCGTCTCCCCCGGCGGCCCGGCGGAATTATTTCAGCGGTTCGACGAAACCCGATGTCGTGTCGCTGTCGCATTCAACACTCTATCTTTAAAAATGTCTAGTGTTGGGCTCGGCGTTTAAGTAATATCGACAATTTGGGCATTAGTAAATTTTGGAAAATCAGATAAGATTGGAATAGAACGTTATTTGGCGACGAACAACTACGCCAAATAATGTTGCTTTTTAAAGCATGGTTATAACGAAACTTTGAACTGATAAAATAGCCTTACAGGGATGGTTTAAAAACCATAAAATGACTTTAGTACTAAACTATTATTCTGCTTCCATACAAGTAAATTTGTCTCTCGGTAACTACATAAGCAGAACTAATAAAAGCTTTAAACTATGTTGGTACGAATCACCCAAGAGTCTTTTCTTCTACCTCAATCGTCTTAAAAGCTGCACAAGGTTTCAACTAAATACAAAAAAACATGGCCAATCTACTCTAACAGAAAGATAATTGCAAATAAACTTATACGGGTAAACTGGCCGCCAGAACTCAATGAAAAAATTACTGTCTCGTAATTAAATTTTATCGATAGATTTTTCGTGTTTCCCCATCACTAGTGACAGATCTGGAAAGAGCCACCGTGTCAGATGGCCGCTGTTTCTTAATTTCCTCTCGCCAAGATAAGATTGGCTTTTAGCTTTTTATTGAATTTCGCTATGTTACGCGTAGCACTTTACAACTTGCTCCTATTTGAAAATAATAAAGAACCTGATATCAATTTAATTACAGAGCCATCAACGGTAATACACTTTGTTTTATAGTAATTGTTTAGCAGAAAATCGTGTTTTGTTTAGGAGTTTATTATGTATTGTTTAGTATTAGAATTTTGAAGTGGATTATATTTTGCGAAAGTTGAATACAATTTGTTAAGACACGTATTAAGTTTGATTAATTATTTTTTCTTAGAGACAGACCGATAAAAATTAAGTTTATTTTAGTGAAGGATTTTAACCTTGATCTAAACACAATGTGGTATCAAAGGACGCTGATTTTATCATTTCATCACCATTACCTACACGAAAATTACTTTTCTTACCAGTGATCAATATTATAAGAAGTATTTAGAAATACACAGTAGATATGTTCAAGCGCGTACATAAGACCAAGACCAATATGACCTACTTTCTACCATCATTTCAAACATAACCTAAATTGTTGAAATACCTATCTATGTATAACAGAACACAAAATGCAGAAAAACACTATTCCTAAATAAAAAAAGCTTTCCAAAAAATAATCAAAATAATATGTACTTACTAAATCACACAACCCAACTTGATTCGCGCTTCATCTCAAAACGTTCCGTTTTACGTTCGCGCGATACTGCACACATTTGCGTGTGCAGGTCTTATCTGTCGCATAAACCGCGCATTAGCTGCCGCTGCACATTTCCGCTAACATCTCTGTATTTTATTCCTTTGCTTTCCTTTCAAAGTACTCTCTAGATGTTATAAAAATATTTGAAGGGAGATAAAGAAATGACTTGAGCCTCCACTCTTTGTAATGATGTAGTTAAAATATGGTTGACGAGAAATGTTTAGCCGCTTCTTGGAAGGTACATATTTATTTCTGAATATAGTATTTTGTACTGAAAGGAAATTTCTCTGAACGGCACTGTAAACATCATAACAATTTTTAAAATACTGCCACCACAACAAACAATATTTTTACCACTATTCAAATATCATTATTAAAAGGTACTTTTGCAGCATCCATATTTACAAATGTTTAACATCGTCGTGGCTTTTCAACCACATAGAATCATCATCTTCCCGCCCTTACCCCTGGAAGATGACAAAAAAACAAAATTATTCATTTCTCATTGGTACAAAAAATAAGAATTAATTTAATTTCCTCAAATCGTTATCATAAAAATAATAAAAAAACCAAGGAATTAAAAACAAAGCAAGTGCAACGGAAACACCGCTCCGTCGAGTTTAAACAAAACGTGTTTAATTCGTGAAAAACTCCGAGAAAATATTACTTATCTGTGCAATTGTTAGCGACGGACGACAGATTCTTTAAATAAGTTGCAGTAATCGCGGGGAAGCACCTTTTGTATTGAAACAATTGAGAGAAACTTCCATAAGGGGGACCTTGGGACTTTTATTTTTTAGATTTATTAAATGTCTGGTAGATAAAATTGAGTCTGCTGTGTGAATTTGATGAGTATTGTTTTTGCCACCGAACCAGTCAGAATCGGTGTCACCTTTAGCTGAAGATTATTTTCAAAACCACGAGGGTGGAAATTGGTAGGAACTCTATGTATTTCGAGAGATAATATGTGGAGTGACAGCGATTCCGATGGACACGTCTTAACGACATAACTAGTTTATTTTTCATCCATAGTTTCTTTTTTTAATAGACGGTAAACTTATGAAAGGTTACAGCCGCCATTTTCGAACCATAATTTCCAAAAACAACTACTTTAGTCATTAAAACAACCACTCCAAGTCAAGTATCAAGAGCTTGTATATTTAAGAGCTAATTTCCTGATTCAGGAAGAGCTCTTCAACGCCATTTATTGTTGCAGTAACGGTTGCTAACCTAAACGGTTGATTAGGTACGTTTCACGGTTAGCTGTCCCTTAGGGATGTAATTAAATAATTTTGATGAGTGCTCGTTAAAAATTAACTTGTTTTTGTCTCCCGGTGTAAACGGAGGGCGGTTAATGGTGATAGGTCTTGTTTTGAACGTTTTGGGATGTTGAAGAGAATAGTTAATTGAAATAATGTTTGGATGAAGATTTTATTTTGGTGGTTAAGCCTATTGTTACAAAATTGTTATGAACCTTTGTTTATAAAAAAGTATTCAGAGAGAAACTAGATATAACATTTCATATTTTATGAACCCAACATACGTTGCCAGTGTATTCCTTTTCACTTATTATACCCACCATGTAGTTTGTTAGCTAAATAAATAATTTGATCTCACTATGTTCAGATCAATAGTACAATAAAGATTTATGATGTTTATAAGTTATGAGTTAAACGGCTGTTTCTTTACTAACTGCTACTAATTAATATACATAAAACCTACATTTTTACCTCATGCTATTCCCTAACACAGACACTACTATATTTATCCAATCATCTCCATAGGATTTAAAGTCTACACCACAAAGGTCACATAACCTATTGTTCATATAATACCACGCTATCAGAAGAGGCCGGCAGAAGTGTAAACATTTGAACCCGACGCAGACATAGCGTGGGATCTTTTCACCTGAGGACGCGGTAAACGTGGCTCGGCTGAAATTAACTGTATGTTGCTAGAGTTGGTGATACTGGTGTGTTTTTGTTGATTTTCCTGTGATTATTATAATTATCCGTCGCTTCGAGTAATCTGGGAGGTTGGCTAAAATGATAAAAAAAATATGAAAAATATGAAAATATACAAAATAGTAAGTAACTATATTAAAAACACGAGCTCGTTTGAGCATCTCTTTTTAAACATGATCATAAATGCACCGTTACTAGCAGGTACTGTTTACAGGTACTGTTATCTAAACTGCTTACATCACTGTACTGAATTGTCTTAAATATATGTAAATTCAAAATACTCTGAATTCTCATAAAAGGTCATAAAAAAGTTGAATGTAAAATTCTGAAACAAAAACAATTTCTTACCCCTGCCAAATACACCATACATAAAACACAGCACACTAATTCGGTATCATCAGCTCTATACAGTTTCGTAGTACAGCGGTGCATAAGTGCGATTTAGCTAGATGTCAGGGCGGGCGATGTTACTCATGCGTTAATTTTGCGCGACAAATTAATTCGAGCACAGATTTAGCGACAATAAAATGTTGCCCGCGTGTTTTGTGGCTCCACGTATTTACTATGAAAATGCAATTTGTGTTTTGAATAATATTTTTTTTGTACTAAAGGTAGTTTTTGTGTAGATTAAACTATTTAGTCTTATATTGATGGTTATACATAATAAAAAAGTAATTAAAAAACAACTAGAGTTTTTTTTTTATTTCTGCCTACCGCCATTTGGAAAAGGTTCATGTTTATATATTCTTATCATGAATCGGTAATTCTTTTCCAAAATTAATTCAAAAAGTTCATTTGATTGGTTTCAAACTATGTATTTTTGATACAATGCGGCTTCGCGTAGTAGTCTACGGCGTAGGCGGCGTAGCTGCGTAGGCGGCTCTGTAGAATACTCAGTAGTTTTCTTAAGTTGTACACGTGAAAAATATGTTATAATAAATAAGAGGAACTCTCATTGATGAAGTATATAAAACCTAACTCTTATTTTTATCTTACTTATTTTTATTAGTGATCCTATATTTGTATATAGTTACATTAACCATTAAGCGTAGTTTTTATTACTATGTGACTTGAACGGACATTATGGCAACTGTCATGTTATAGATGATAGTAATATAGCTGAATTCTGTAATGTTAACACAATATTACCAAAATAATTAAAACCAAATGTTTTCACTGAAATCATTTGAAATACTAAACGAATTTAACAAAGCAACTGTCAACGTGATTACACCTCAATCTAAGTCAACAGCGGATGAATCGAGATGAATATCCACCCCAATGAATAAAAAATAAGCCGTGGCTCATCACAAAAAAGTGGGGGAGTAAAAAAATAATATTATCCTGTGGAAATGAATTAAGCAACTCCCAGATACTGTGGCTTCGGATACTGACTGGAGCGGATTGTGTCGCATTGTGGAGACAGAACTTTTTAACGTATTAAAGTGACGCAGAATTTAAGTGTTTGAGAAGATGTTTTTGTTTTTTGAATGAGCTCAATGATTGATAATAATTAATTACTTGACTGATTGATAGTAATACTGTTTTATGTTTGAGTTTTTAAAAGCTTATAGTACTTACTTTGTTTTCGGGTATGAAGACACTGTACTTAGCTTATGGCTATCAGACCAATTTTCATCCTTATAATTAGACCTACTAATATATGAAAACCTAGATATTTATTACCTTACATTACAGAAATTATCACACACATATCACAGACATATTATAGAAGTCAAAATTTTTAGTTTTTGCAATGGGTGTGCTTAATTATAAATTCTTAGTGAACTATTCCATAATAAATATAGAGGTAAATTAATTAATGTGTAACCCAATATTTCCGTAATAGAATAAATCCACACAGAATCCCTGTCCACACCACGCAGCGTTTGTCTCCGATCCTTGGCGGGGTAAGTAGGGAATAAAATTAACCGAGGATGATCGCTAATGAAAATAAATTGGCGGCGGGAGATTCGAGATTACACCGACCGCGACGCTAGTCCTTTGGAAAAAACGGGGCACGTACCCACTACGACCACCTTTCATCAAGAGAGACTATTGTTTTAGAAGCCGTATGAGAGCTTTAATGATTTTAAAGTAGCATGCTTTGTGAGTTGTGGGTTTGGAAGAAAGGTTTTTCGGGTAATTATATTGTTGAAGTCGTGCTATGTTTCTTTTAAGTTATGAATGCTGCAAGCCTTTCTATATATTATTTTGAGGATAAAATTAAGCAATTAATGATCTATGTTGATTTCGATATGTACAAATTACACAATTTCACACCTATACAACGTGAGATTCTACAACTATACAGTGTAGCATTATACAATCTCACACCATCTTATTCTTTATTATTGATTGTATAATATGCAGATATCGAAATGTAAATTGGTCAATGAGAAGATAAAAACTGAAATAAATGTGCAATGTAAAAAAAAAAAAACTTTTTCAATACGAAAACATTGGTTTCAAATATGGACGCGCAGATATAACATAGAGTGGTGGGAGCGAAAATGAGAGGAACATATCCGGGGTGGTTCATCTTCTTAAGACGATGTAAGATCAGCTCTGAGTTATAGCTCCTTGGAATAGGGTAGTTATTAAAGAAAGTATGATTACGTATTTTTTTCTAAATAAGGCGATAACGTTGATGATGATTACTAACCGAATGTTGTGTTTTAATTAATTTTTCTGGCAGTTAGCTATTTTTTTTAATTAATGTCAACAAAATGGGACTTATACGTGAACCCGAAATGAAGCAAAAATTAACAGTTAAAAAATTGTTATCTGGTTTATTTGTATTGTTAGTTTCAAAATCAAGGCGTAAAATAAAAGTTCCCAATCAACTACCAAGCATCAACATGAGTTATCTTAAACAAGTCCTCCCATTCGTGGTCACCGTGGCGTACAAAAATGTCATGTCAATTAATAAAATCTGCCGTAAGCTCGAGCTTAGCCGGCTCCTTGTTATATCATAACTAAACCCCGGAGATAGGCCGGGGGTTGTGGCCAGACTGTGTTTAACCTCACTGGTTTGCTTGTGTATGTAGTTTTGTTTTTGTATATTTGGGAAAAAAAATGTTTTTTTTTTAGTTTAACGTCTTTTGTTTATGGTTGTTGGAATGAGTGTAAATACAACGCAAATTAATTTCATTAATAAATAAATTCACTTTTTATAGAATGCACTGTAGTTTCATTTGAAAAAATTCTTGGACTATTTTTATTTGTCATTTCATTTTATGAAAATACGAGCATGATGTGGTTTTTGATACCAAAGCTTTTCCAGTCTATAACTTTAAAACGTATGAAATAAGCACTTTTTCTGCCTTACCAATAATCTCGGCTGTAAGGCAAAGGGCAGACAGCGATATTGCCCCGTATTAAGTTGCTCTAGTAAATCTTTCCGCTGTGAGGGCTTAGGAGTTTTACTGTCTTGTACCGGGGGATGTCAGGCGGCATGCACTCGGCTTAATAACTCTCTATAAGTGCCCCAACAATAATAAACTTGTAATTAGTTATTATAGATCGGTTTGAAGTTGCTTCTTTTATAGACGTCTAGGCCTAATGAGTTGTTCATCAAAGGTTATTTTAATTTTAATTATTTCGTATTTTAGTAAGTACATATTATGAACTTAACATAGGCAATATAAACGTCGAAAAAAAATGGTTTTCAGTCTAATTGAAACAGTGTTAGACATCAATAATTTAACTGAGTATTACCACTTATTTTGTGCAACATTTTATAACCGATAGCTACACTATGCTAATAGACGATCATAAGCGGGACTTTTAAAAAGCGATCTATTATAAAGCCATATAGCCTATTGTAAATGTTTCCTAGTACTTACTTAACTGTACCAACCAACATAGTACTTGCTACTGACCAGTATACAGTACAGTATAATAAATAGCGTTATTACACCGCGTCATAATCCACGGTTAACTAACATAAATGCGCGGCTCCGCCCGCTGGCAGGCAGTTTGTTTAGATTAAAACTTAATGCCTCGCTGATATTAACATGACAACAAAGTTATTTATTTTTTTCTAAACTCTTGTCTTGGGAATATGAAGGTTCGTTGAGAAGGTACGACTAGTGTGTGAGACCATGTTAAATGGTGAAGGTAGTCGCTGTCAATTAATAGGGGGATGGTAGTGGTACATAGGTATTAAGGTTATTAGTGGCTTTTGGTACATAGAATGATGATAAAACAATAATTTATATAAAATCTTAAGCATTATGTAAAGAAATTTGCTTTTTAATCCACTATCACCATTTGTTTCATATCCATTGATATCCTTTATATCCATTGATACAGCACAGATATCCCTAAACGACACAAATTTTTGATTTAACAGGTCAAATTGGTGCTCCACATGTGACAAATGGTGTGATATCATTATAATAAAAGAATGAGACTCACACAGACGTTTTTCATCAATTTTAATTAATTAATTATTAATTTCAGCTACTGATTGATCCGTGCATAATGCCACTGGAAGATATCATCGGCATAAAAGCTGAGTAAATTGGATTAATTTTCAAAATGCTTTTGTATCAGCACATATTGTGCTTTAATAAATGAGTTTCATTGCTGAAATTATTAACTACGACCTACGTATGTATGTAGGTATTTGTAAGTACCATCCCTTATTGTATTTTAACTTTAGCATAACCTTTAGTATTGTAAAATATTAATACAATTTCATTTATTGGTTCAGATAAGGTCATTTTATTTTATTAAACATTATTGTCCTACAATTTGGCAAACCAACTTTATAAGTGCCTACAACTTTCTTCATAGCAAGCGGAACATTATGCAAAACTTAACTTGACATGTTTACACCAGGCGCCATCATTAAAAAATACAAAGTTAAGGTGCTTCAGGTAAATACTGATCATTATAGCGTACTTTGCAAACTCCAAAATTTTCTTAATGAGTTCCAAATAATTAAGATGGCACTCAAAAGCAAATACGCTAAAGAATGGATAAGGATCTTGGAGGAGTGTGCACGATCAAAGAATGATTCCACGAACGAACTTTAAATCTCTCTAATTGGTATAATCCGTTTCGCCTTATGTTGGAGCTTCCTATCGCACTCGGCACTCTTGCACTCAAGACGTTCATATCAGCACAAGAAATGTATTTTGTGTCTTGTTTGTATGAGTATTATTTTCCTGGGTACTTATTTTCGGTTTTACAAAATATAAATGCACACGATTTGCAAGCGCCTAAGCGAAAAATCCAGTTTAGATGAAATAAAAGAGTACTTTGTAGGTGGGAATTGATTCCATAATTGAAAACCTACTTTAAAGAAATCAGTCGTAGGCATAATAAGGGCATATAAGTGCAAATAAGGAATTGACTACGATAAAGGGTTCACTTAAGTGTGTCATAAGCTTAATGGCTAATAAATTATTTCATTCCGCCTTGCGAAGTTAAAATCAAGTGCACAAATACTTACTACCACTAAACTACAAAACTTACTCGTCTCAGTGTCAAAGTTTGGAACTTGCTCGTCTCTTGCACTAACATTAGTATAGTACAGCCTAATATTGTACAAACCCGAAACAGCCGGTCATTCACCACGAAGATCGAAGTGTTGACAAAGATGTCTGCAGATACTGGCGATTACACCAAGACTTGGAAGTTTGACAGGTGATTTGGGTCCCGACGACCGCTTCCGTCGAAGCTTCGCAGATAACTATTGACACATGTTTAGTTGCACAATGGCTTAGAGGGTGGCCAGTGTATCTTGGCACTTCATGGTGGCGCTTCTTGCAATGGCGAATGTTAACTAGATGTCAGATCCAGTACATTTGGCTTTAGTTTTGTGTTTCTCCGCCTTCCAGAATATAGTGAGCAATGAGCGTACTAACGAGAGTGTGTGATAGAACTGTGAGGCACTCGATGGGAGATTCTGTTTTTAGGTAAGTCTATTATTGCACCTCTTTAGATTTAGGTAAAACTGTTAATGGATCATAAAAGTGTTTTAAACTGGAGAAAAAAATGTACATTGTATGTAGATAGTGTTGTATTTCGATAAAGCAATACAATCAGCTATTAATAATATTATCCATGCTTTGCACTTGTTTGTTGTTGGATAAATTAATTGCAATTAACTTTTACATTGAAAAAGATTGTTTATTTGCCTGCATTTACAGTTTTTCCATGAGTCATGTGAAATGATTAATAACATCCAAAAGACTAAAGTTTGAACTTGTTATTTAGTTATCCACTTACCCATGTATCACTTACCGTATAATTGTAATGAATGTTGAGGAAGAGTAAATAAAAAAACAACAGTTATCTTTTCATATTATATTCAATTAAATTTTCGTTTATATAATTGAATCGAATAAACATTTAGCCAATATTTTCGTTACCTAAGCGGTAATGCTTTAATTGTTCGTGTGAGCCAAGTGACGTAGTTTTACAATAAAACTTATGTTTAACATTAATAAAATATTTACAATATTTGGAAATTTCATCACAGCTTCACGAAAACAAGCATAACATGGGAACAACAAAACAAACGGTAGTATTACAACTATGATGCGTCTAAAACTACAAAACAAGTGTGTGACGATACAGCCTCAATCGATAAATGCGTGAATACTGTAACATAAACTGTTTGGTGTAAACCTATTTACCAGGCAAAGCGGTATTATGGAACTATGAACCACCCCCACGAAAACCCTCACAATTAGTCACAATACGAGTCGTCATCACCGCTTACTATCTACTTAATATTCGGAATCGAGTAATGACGTGACTCGATATAATATTGCAATCGTTTCTATTCTAAACTGCAGCTTTGCCCAGTAAAATTGGGTGGCTAATTTATCATCAGTTAATTACATGACCACTCTACACTAACTGATCTTTGGATTGAGGAAGCATTAACATCTATAACAAAAGAGTACATAATACGGAATGTGCGTAACCATTCGGCCGCCGAACTTCGACCGATAATATCAGAAATATCGATTCCAGTATACTATGTGCAATATAATATCATTATTACTATGACTCAATACTAATTATACAAATAATGTACATAATTAGAATAACATTGAATACCATTCTATACTCCGACCTCGCTATTATAATTTAAGTGGAACTTTTAATGAGAGTATCCATTAATTATGTTCTAACAACAGATTTATACAACTACTGTAAATTTTAATAAATAAAAACCGAGATTTGAGTTTCTTATGTACATACATACTAATAGAAATATTGAGATTCCTTCACAAAACAACTGTGACATGTCCTATGATAGTAATTTTGTACCTACAATATGTACACAATAAACAATACGATGTGATCGCTCTATCAGATAACTTGATACTACTACTTTAAACTTATAATGATATCGCTTTGAAATATTCTAGTCTACCTTAAGCAAAACTATGATCATTAATAATCTAAACAGTTACTAATAAAGTCCTCTGAATAATACGAACTGTTTAAAGTTGAAGATGACGCGCTAGGCGCCATTTTAATACTAACATGGCACTGCACACCATTAAACGATTCGATATCAGTCTTTCGTGTATATGCTGCGACGCCACAAACACAAAATTCTCTCACATTTTACTAACGTTGAGCGCGGTTCGCTCACACCAGTTTCCTTTCAGCCATAGCGTGGGGATGCCCAGGGTGGGAGTAGTGGCCGGGTGACGCCGGCTCGTACAAAGACATCTTCAGTCTCTTGCACTTTGCTCTTCGGTTCTTGAACCAAAACTGCACGTTCTTCGACTCTAGGCGAGGAAACTTCTGCCTGTAAGGCATCCTGTTCAACTCTTCAGTGTATTTAAGTATCAGGTTGTGCGAGGGGTGCGTATTCATTGAGAACCATTGTTCTAGTACTGGGACCTCGGAGACGGGATCTATGAACGTCCGATTGCGTTTGCGTCGCTCATCTGAAGCACCAGCGAGTGCCAGGTTCAGGCCGCTGGCGCCTTCACCGGGGACTGCGCCGACGCCGGGAAAACCGCTCATGTATTGGCTCATGTACATGATGCCATGGCCAAACATTGGGTGATTAGGCACCATGGGGAACGGTAAGCGGTCGAGATGAGGAGAAGTTGGCCTATAGTGTCGCTCCTGGATAACATCTTCATCAGATCCATCATGTTCGTCACCAACACCGTTCTCGTCCTCATTGTTGTTGTTGTTGCTATTGTTGTTGTGCGAACTGTCGCTGTTTTTAGCTGGAGAACGTTGTGGTGAGACCGCGTTGTCGGGCTTGCTTAAATCCCTTGGCTCCTGTTTGATGTCATGTACCTGTGACAAAGAAAATAAATATTAGTTAATTCTCTTATGTAACCATAAAAATACACTTTTTTATTTGCAAATATTAGTTTTGTTCTAAATTTAATAAATTCCTAGTCTTAAATCTCACCTTAATTATGTCTGGAGGTTTTGGCGACTCCTCGGGTCTATCGTCTGTCTCTTGATCAACATTCTTCTTTGTTGTGATCAAAGAGAGCGGTGCGTCAGGACTTTCAGGCCTATCATCTGGATGTAAGTCACCACCTTCATCTTCCAAATCCGAACCTCCATTAGACAAATTATCCTCAGACATTACCGACATCGGATATCTTCCTGGGCTGCCGGATAAAATAGGACTCTTCATCGAGTTGTGATCTTGGGATCCATAAGTATCACTGCCAGCCATCAGTGAACCGTTTGTCGGACTGTGACTCCTACTATTGAACCCGTTCACTCCAAGGTGACAGCTCAAGCCACCGATATTCCGAAGCTCAGCGCGTTTCTGCGCAGCACGCGCGTTCTTGAACCAGTAAACAACATTGTTGACATCGAGGGGCTTTCGTCCTCGCCTCGATTCTAGGTTATTTAGCTCTCGCACATACTGTTGTATTTGCTGCCTGCTTGGATGTTGATTTTCAGAAAACCAACGCTGAAGTTTAGGCAATTCTAATTCGGGATCAAAACTTGTTCGCATTCTTGTCTTTTGTGTTGGATATTGACTCTGAACAGTCTGCAACGCCGGGTGTAAGTGATCTGGTATTGTGTTCAGAGTAGGAGAACGATTTTTGGGACCAGGCGATGGGTATCGACGAGGGCTGAAGGGCGGTGGACGAGGTGACACTTGAGCACTCCACCAGGATTCAAACTTACGGCGCATTTCTTCAGAGGGCTCATGAAAGTTGTGCGGCCCCGGTGTTCGGTCTTGACCACGACAAATCTGAGCAAGAGTTACCTGTAACAAGAAAAAAAAAACACTTTAAAATGAAGGTCACCAAACGTAACTCGGAGAGTAAATAAAACAACAAGTTACCGCAAACAATTTTAGACGATTTTAAAGAGGTCAGTCTAACCAGCAACAGATACAGAGATAATTGTTTGAATAAACACGAAGCATTGTTTCACAGAACATCGCCATTAGATTATGAAAATATTAGGTCGGCTGTTAATGCATGTGTCATGCGCGAGCGGTCGGCCGGCTTCTGACGCGGCTCCGCGTGAGGTGTTTACTCGGTGGTTAGTGCGCATCACTCCCGCGCACCGACGAAACTTCAATCATGGTCTGCTCTAAAACAATGAGCGGGAAGGGCGTCTTGACAATTAGCATCCACCCACTACGCCCTCAACTAGGCGCCGGCACAGCCGCGGACTAAGTGCTCCGCTGCATCATTACCGCACCGGCTCCGCTAAACAAAGCTCCCGAAATGCCCCGAGCCGATCTCGCGCCGCTATTTGAGCAACAAATCAACCGTGTGACTCGGAATGATTCCAATGCGATGTTTAAATTTCACAACTATTTATTCAATGTGATAACAGGAGTGCATGTTTAGAGAGGTATTAATCGCGCAGCAAGTAGTCAATCATAAAGAACTTGTCAGATTATAGCTCCGTCGCGGAGTTTACCCAGCTTGACAGTTATGCAAGTGAGATCTGCTCGTATCGCTAGATTACATAGAACAATGCCAGTGATTACGTCGTCAACCGAGTTGTCAGGCTGGCTTGCTCCGCACTGTTGCTAAATCAGACGTTAAATTAACTGTAAGTATTACACATCGAGATTGTGCCTATAAATCATGTCAGAGGTATTAGCGCAGCGCTCGAGTGATACGTTAATCCGCTTCTTTGTTTTATATTTTTAAATAGTGAGGCCATATTTGCTTTCAGATATTGTCTGTTTCAGCTTCATGGAAGATTTACGAGAGCTGGCGCCTGCGCGTGATAACTCGCGTCACGTGTAATCCGACTAAGTACGTAATTCGGTGTGTGATTGCGAACATTTCTTGATATACTCGTAGTTAAAAGGACAACTTTGAACACAATAGGCTTAGCGTTATCTTATATTATTTTCGTTGTGTGTACATACGCTACTTACGCACGCTTGAAGGAATGATTAAATTGTAACCCGTTACAAAGAACCTTGAAATTTCAAAGAGATTTCCAAATTAAGTAAGAAAGTAGTCTTAAAGAAGATTTATGGTTTAAAATTGATCCTACATCGAGGTGGCACGGGAAACCCCTTCGATAAAATATTCCTCAAGCGTCTAAAAGTTTGCTCCGAGTTAAAATCGAAGTGGCGCAAATTGGCGTGAGATAAATTACCATAATATCATAGAGCCGAGTTCATCTGGCGTTTAGCTAACAACTTGGAGTCGGAGGTGTTTGATTATCTTGCCCGGCCGGCAGTTCCTTTGCTTCATTTGCGCCAACTTTGACTCCACTTTACAACTTCAATTTGTTTCTCGCTGTCTAATAGACCGTTGAATGTTCATTTATCATCTTCATTATATTAAACGCTTAAAAATGTACGGGACACAACCATCAGAATGGCGATGTCAAGCACCAAAATTGAAATATAGATCCTTGAGCCGGTTATGGTTGGCGAGGGCGCGCATGGAGCGCTAACCTCGCGTTTAATAAGATTATAAAGCATTATTTTATGGTATTAATAAGATCAAAAGCGTTCGTACATCTAAAACTCCTTTTAACCCTCTTTCGGTGTGGCTCAAGTTGGCAAGACGAGGGCAACCCCCGCCCGCCGCCCTAACCCGTTCGCTACAAGGTGGATATTTAGAAAATATAATAAGGCCTCGCGAGGCGCGGATGAGACGAAGATTCAATTAAATTTATTATGTATGGAGATCTCGCGTATGAGACAGGTGCTCATCGCGTCGACAAATTGTTCTCTATCACGAGTAAGAGCTTTAAATCTCTTTGGAAGTTGCCGAAAATGTTATGCTTATGTTTTTCTAATGAACTCGTTTGGATTTAGTTGTCATTAACGATTCATGGATGTATAAGAAACAGACTTCTTTTGTTACAGTAGATAGTTGTGGTTTTTATTATTTTGTTTTTTTAACAAATTTAATTACGACGAAATAAATCATTATCAAGATTTCTTAACATAAGTGCCTATTCCAACTAAGAAGCACAAAAGAATTGTGCACACAACTTCCATAATCACAACTACACATCCGTAACACGTTCTACGTAGGTACCTACATTAAAACATGTACATCATTAACGCTACAAAACAAAACATGACATGAAAATTTCGTCAAACCAACTCATTGTTGAAACTGGAGCCGCGAACATGAAAACAAATGCTGCCTTAATTCTTCCCCCAAACGATGATCCCTATTAGCAAGGTCTTAGCAAGCACCTCGCAATTATAAAGACCAAATTGTAGAACGTTCGCGTACTTAGCGAAGAGTTTCGGTAATCTGTCTCTCCGTCTTTTATCTTGAGCACTCGTTAATTTTGTCGATAATATCGAGTCAATTTTTATGTATTTTGGCATATGTATGCTGTTTGGCAAGCAGCTTCGGAGATAGGGGCCGTCGTGTAAATATTGTTGCCAGTTTTTAATGTTGTGGTAGCGTGACCTCTTACTAATAGCTTTGAAACTTGACCTACTAAAAGTGTACTCGTTAAGTATGTAAACTAATATTTTCTACATTATGTACTTAGTCAAAATACGTGCATAACCAATGCACAAGTTCTTCAAAATCGTTGGACGAAAACATTAAGCTTCAGTAAGAAAAATTAGAGGCACAACAATAAAATCGAAGTGCATGAAAAAACTACTTAATTGTTTTAAAATATTAAAGAGTTGTAATAACATAAATACTTAACGCCAACAATACAGAGCAGTCTACAATAGCAAAATCGCGAATCTAAAGCACTCGATCTTTAATTAAATCATTACAACCAACAATAACAACCACTAGGATAAATGTTTTCGATTGAAAGCGCGCCTTACAAAGCGAGCTTAAAATATGGAAAACAATGAGTTTCCACGTTAATAAGGGGTAACGGGGGTAAGGGGTAAAGGTTTAGTTGGGGGTATTGTTCCCGGGGTAAACCAGGGACATGGCGTTCTGTTGTGAATGTTGGTTTAGCGCGGTGTACCGTGTACCCATTGTCACCCATCAGATCGGTTCATGTAATTTGATTTGACAAATGTTTTTGGAAGCTTCGCCGAGTGTGCGAAGAGGATAGATTATTACGACTGTATTGATGGCTTAATCTTTTATGTGTAGGGTCGTGCTTTCAAAAAACGGTAGGTTAATAGGTAGTATGTAAAGCAGTATCTAGTTGACTATAACGTTCTCCTGTTTCGTTTCAGGTGGGGAAATAGAGAGGCATATTACAAAATGGCAGGATTGATTTTGATAACATTTACAGTGAGACCAAAGAATTAAAAGCCTGTATTCCTGATTAGACTGACAGTGACCCTTAACTACTATAAAGCATTGTTCTATAAAATCGTACCTCATCCAAAGGGCATCCAGTAGACATGAGCAAGGGTCTGCTCTGAACCAGCAGGAGTCTCAGTAGTTTGTCCTTAATATCCTGCAGTGGCGTCAGCCGGGGTCTTAGCAGCTGGATCCTGAGGGTCGCGACGGTTGTCAGCTCTCCTAGAACTTCGCCCACGGTGGCTAGAGGACCATCAGAGATTCTCTCGAAGGGCAACGGCTTCCAGTTGTTTATTACTACGGAACCTGGTGACAAGGAAATAAAATATGTTACAAAACGCATTCGAATGAAGATTTAAACAAAAAAAGTGATAGGTATTTCTGATTTTTAAGATGCTTTTATATACTTAAAAATCTTTAAGATATATTTTTGCATTGAAGGACATTTTCTATCTAAGTGCTCGATGCAATATTCTTTTCGAATATTCTTGAAAATAATTCTTTGTTTCGAAAATCTACTAACAAAACATTTGTACTAAGAGCAGTATTCTATGCTATAACGTGATGGATGAACGTTATTCGTACCTTTAGCAGAAGCAGCTAATTCGTGAGGATATCCGAGGCGCATCATGGCGGCTGGCACGAGCTCGTGGAATGCGGTAGCGGCGGGGATGATGACGTAGCTGTCTGTCTCCACGATAGCGCGGCGCCTCCATGCACCTTCCTCCAGCGAAGCTAC
Organism: Heliothis virescens; assembly: GCA_002382865.2. Classification (NCBI taxonomy): domain Eukaryota; kingdom Metazoa; phylum Arthropoda; class Insecta; order Lepidoptera; family Noctuidae; genus Heliothis; species Heliothis virescens. The sequence goes on from NWSH02000517.1 coordinate 11,827,976, forward strand.
TGCTTCCACCACACAGTGGACCGGCAGGGTTTTACCTGTGACAAGAGAGAAGGGAGTTTTAGAATTGTTGGATATGCAGCCAGGGTAATAAATATACCCATCTATTTCATCTTATTTTATGAGTCCCACTGTACAGAGCTGGCAGTTTTGAAAAGCAGGCGATAAAACGAATTATGGGAACCTAACGGTAACTTTGTAGGCTATACAAATAGCTTCATTTTCTGCGTCTATCATAAAAATATAATTACAAACATAATCTGACTGAACGTACCAAACTGGCGCAAAAAACGAACTTAATGGAAAAATCTTTTCCGAGACGCGGTTCCTCTGAAAAATCACCTACTTAGTATCGTGGACGTCGAAACGCTGTCGCTAAGAAGGCGTCTTAATTATTTAGCAACTTTTCAAGCGAGAACGCAATGCTTTTGACTTGCTCGCGGACGCGGCAAAAAACCTACTGAAATGTTAAAATAATAATTAATCCTTGTGGAAGGAACGGCCGGCGGGCGCCCAACGCTTTGTACCGTTGCTTTGTTGCGATATTAAATAGTTTTTGCTGCTTCGATGCGCTTTTTTATAGCCGTTTAATAGCTCGGCGTTTAATGGAAATCTGTCGCGCTTTTCTTTTTTGAGAAAATATTTTCGTCTGAAGAAAATCGGTGAAAGAAATTGTAATAATTCTCAGTGCTTTTCAAACTGATGTTACTGCGTTTAGAACCTACAGGTAAATAAGACTAAAATATTCCCATATTCAATATTAGGTACGGCACACTGATTTAGAGTATTAGTTGAAAACAATAGACGTCTTTGAGCGCGCAGTTATTGAATTTACATAATACTATTCCGGGATTCGGTTCACAAAACATAGTGGGTAGTTACGTTGAAATTATAAATTTGGCGCCACAATAATCTTTTAATAACCGGGTGGAGGTGCGTTAAGCTGTGTTAGCCTTCGGGTTATGTACTTTTGAATAGGTGTTTTAGTTTCGGTAATCGTTCTAACTAACTTTCGATAGTTTTCGTGCGACGAGTTCTTAGGGTTACGCGTTTTAGAGATTACGACTTCACAACTTTCGTTTTAGTTAATTGAAAATATGTGTCATATAAATATGTATCTAACGTACATACGTTAGATACTTACTTTTAGAAAAATAGGCGACGCAGGTGCAAGTATATTTTTCTCTTTACAATTACATGTTTAATATTTACAAAAACTTCAGATCATCTTGGCCGGCAGAACTTATGAAAGTAATTTTTACATTGATAAAACAATCAAAATTGCACTCTGTATCAAATAGCTTTAATTACACCCCTACTTAATGATACACCAGACAAAAACAAAGTTTCACCAACCCTACAACTTATAAAGGTAGTTGCAGGTTAGCACCTCAGCGATTTAATACGAAGCTTGGATTAGTTAAGGTTTAGTTGCGGCCCGCCCGCTGCCCGAGACGGTCCTTTGGTCACTCTAAACCCTCGCTTTATGAAACTATACACGTGGAATTGAATATTAATTAAACGCGATAGGTACGACCATATTTCGGGACTAAAGGATTGTTTATCGTCTATGCAGGTTATTTGGGATGTTCTGTTGTTTTGAAGCTAGACACTTACATTGTAGTAGAATTACTCGTTCGAAATTGTTACTTTTACAAAAAAAAATACGACACTAGGAAATTGTTACGTCATAAGAACCACGTATGATTAAATCGTCACTCAATAAACCAAATGAATAAAAACACAGGCTAATTACAACACACAATACAATAAAAAAAGAAGGACACTTAATTCGTTTAAAATAAAAACAGTTGAAAGAACTGTCACCGACTACTAATGACATATGACGTCATAACACGGCCCCCGCAATCCCGCACACGTGCTATCTCGAACAGAGCTTTAAAATTAAATCATATTATAATAGAGGCAAAAAAATGCTAGTGTTGAATACGATGCCTCATTTGAAGGTGTATGTTTTTATAATCAAGCGGTTTTGAAATTTATTCCTTTGATGGAGAAAGTACCAAATACTGAAATTGAGAGCATGTTTACAGGATCTTAAAAAAGTAGGTGACCAATAGGTTGAGTGATGGTTACCATACTCTTTTCATACAAAAAAGGCTAAATAAAAACTTCGGCTAAATTGTAGTAATTTTCAATTTGTAAATAATTTTTACATCTGGAGCATTTTCAATCTCCCTCTCAATCTTCCTTCCTTATCCATCGATGCATCAATCTTAGAACTATTTAGCTCAAATCAGTGCAAGTTTAGACAGCGTTCATTAACTGAGTACATAAAACGGCAATTAGACAGATGAACAGCGAGCTCTTAGAATTGGCTGACAACCGCTCGACTTTGTCGCGAACATTCTAGAAACGTTCCGTGATTAAACTACAAGGAATGTTAAAACATATGATATATTTATCGTATTTTTTCTTCAGATTTTAAAATTTTTGGATTATTCAAAAGAAAATTAATATAATACCTAAACTTTTATTTTCGCTTACTTCCCAAATAATAGTGTTTACTGTACTTTTATAGGTACTAATATAATAAAGAGAAGCATTTTTTTGTTTATGTTTATACCCTAAAGTCTTCGAAACTACTGAAAGGATTTGAAAAATTATTTCACTGTTGGAAAGCTACCCTATTCTTGAGCAATAAAGGCAATATAACCTATCCGGGTACGGGACACGGGCGAGACCAGGGAATAACACAACTAGTTACTTATAAATGATGAACCCTTATCGTCAATTAAGAGTGCATTTTAATAAACAATATATAACTAATCACATGCAATAATATCTATTGCTAATAGTTTGCATTGAGTTCCTAATAAAAACGCTTGAATTTGTTTCTCAAACTTTCTGTATATCTATCCTTTGTTTTCACACAAAATTAACATCATCCGATCTAAGTAATCTATTGAAATGGCAGTATGCAAATTGATACATCATGTTTGTTATAGGAATCTTTATTCCAGTACTAACAAGACTATTGTTTTTTAAGGTTTTCCTCTAACTAAATCCTTGGAACAAACAATGATATTTATGATTATTGTTTTATCAATAGTAAGTAGTAGGTACCTAGTAGATAAAATAATCAAATCACGAAAATATATTTTTAGTTAATTTTAAAGAAATCTATACTAATATTATAAAGCTGAAGAGTTTGTTTGTTATAACACACTAATCTCAGGAACTACTAGTCCGATTTGAAAAAATCTTTCATTGTTGGATAGCCTATTTATCGAGAAAGGCTATAGGCTATTTTTATCCGGGTACGCCGAGTTGTTCCCACGGGGCGCGGGTAAAACCGCTGACAGAAGCTAGTAATTCATAAGTTAGTTAAGGCCATTGTTAAGCCAATAATTATTTCACTAAAATTACAATTACAATAGCGTTTAGACGAATAATTGATACCTTGATATACGAAGAAGATGTACCTAGTAATTTATAACAAGAACATACAACGAACTTTAAAATCTCCAATTCAACAATAATACATGTAGCACACTACATAATACTCAGTGCAAAGCTAAGCCGAGCCAAGACCACTTGAAAAGAGTAGTACACAAGAACTGGATGTCGGCTTGTGTAAGTACTGAATTAAAACGTTGTACTAACAGGAATTAGCCCGTGTTTTGTAGTGGAGTCCCGCCTTAATAACACTGCAGAGATATCGGAGAAACACGTGAAGTGCGCGATCTTGTTTTGTTTTTAGTCTTTATGTTACATAAGTGTTTGTTCCATGGAGCTTTTTCAAGAAATAAGTCTTATCGTACTTATTATTATATACCTACTCGTATGTTTTCATCGACATTCAGTTCGTTTGAAGAGTCGGTACTCGCCGAGTGAACGTTCATAAATATACAGTATCTAAGGATAAAACGTAGAATTATAATCTCGGAATTACGTAATCAAAATACTAAAGTAACCTCCAATTTCCCCCATTTTCAACCGCATTTTCTCAAACAATGTTTCCAAACACATGGCATAGTGCATATCGTCACCTGTCTCAATGAATGTAGGGGCTTAAACAGATATGGCGCGAATCAAATACTGTGAACACGCGCACCCCTTAAGTTTACACCGATGTAGAGCTAATGGATAACGAAAGCGCGGTTTTCATTCGCTCCGAAGCGCAGTTGAAATATAGGTTTGATTTTTTTGAGATTGAAAATATTATTATGCTAATTATAACCTTGTCTTATTTTTGGTTAATTTTCTTGTTCTTAGAAGTGTAAGTGAATATAATTGAGAGGAGTTGTGCTTTGGTAAGGCAGCTGATGGTCGTGTAACATATAAATGTAACTTAACACAGACATTAGTTAAAGTTACAGGCGTAGACAAGTTAAAAATAAGACTATAAGTAAATATTTTCATAGAAATCATGGCTCATCTAGTGACTATACAATCTCAAAGCATTAACAATGAACCGTGAGAGACGTGTGTACTTACCCCGAAGTTAACATTAAGTATTTCGCTAAAAGACTCATCCTGAGCCCCTAAGAAAAGCTTCTTGAAATGTGTTATAAGGATGCTTACTATAATTGTGACAGTACTTTTAATTAAATAAAATATATTGAAAATTAAAATAAGTACCCAGCTCATCATATTTCCATTTTAGTAGTAGTTAATTTAAATCCGCTCCTATATCTTTATCAGCCTATTCCGTTATTCAATACCTCACCATATCAAAAAGCTTGCATAAAGTAGTCTAAGATTCTGTTAGTATCTATAAAAGTCCTGCCGGGGCTGCGGGGACGTTCGAAAGAGTTACTGCGGCCCTGGCACTACACAACGAGCTCCAAAACAAAGGGTACAGAAGGAATAAAATGGGTTTAGGTTAATAAAAGTCTGACACTGACATGGGAGGACTGGTTTCCCACCTATTTAATGTAGTAATGAAGTATATAACATGTCCCTACACAACATTAAAACTAATTATAGTCCGTACTATTGGATTTGCGTGCTGATCGAAGGCCTATTCGTGAGCGATGATCTATTTAGATAGGCTAATTCCTAGCGTGCCGGATGCTGAAACCTAGCAAATACTGTGTCATGCCATCATCGGGTGCCTTTGTCTGAACGATATTTACAACGTATTTATAGTGTTATGGAGCGAAAGCACGGAGTTATATGCCTTTATACTTAATTTACGATTGTATTTTGTTTAGAAATAGCTTCAAGCTTCTGGTCTCAGCGTTTTACCGTTGCTATTACGCGTATTCGTCTACCTAATAGCCAAAAAAAATCTAAAACAGAAAGATTTTATACCTTTCTAATAGTAATACCTGTTGTTCCATGAGCGTATTCTAGCAACATTTAATTTATTTTTACTTTGAATCTTAGCAGATTTATGTTTCATTGTTCCTATTATTGTTATGTATTAGACATAATTCAACTACTTATGTCTGTTTCTGAGTATTTAAGTTACATATTAATTTAATTACCCATATCCCTAAAGTACCTCCTACATCTAAATTGAATGAAACAGCAACTGTAACTCAAAAATGAAGTTTAACAGTTTAATTTAGTCCCGTCCTCCTGGATGTGGACTAACACTCCGGTTGTCTGATAATCCCCTTACAGTGGCCCTCTAAACTTTCACCTGACCACGGCAGACGGTCTAATGCCAGTCTAAACAATGGAAATACATATATCTACGTGAGGGCTTTAAAAATACTGAATTCTGTATTTTAGATGTCGTATGTGTAAGATATTTTTTGAGTAAAGTCACTTGATTCAAAAACATTTTCAGTTTAAAATAAATTAAGTTATCAAAAATAAGTTAGAATAAACATGGTGAACAATGGATGGGAAATCTGAGGAAAACGCTCCAATACATTATTATATGTTATGGAGATCTTAGAATAGCTACAAAATTCCAAATTTTGTAAGATATAAGCATGCAATATTCATCTTATAACAATTTTTGCCCAACACACTTGGATTCCATTCTTCGACCGATTACCTCAAAACCATTCCTATTACATGAGGAATAACTTAAAGCTGGAATTCACAAATCTGTGTGAAAATACGAAAACCGCATATCCAAAGTACTTGCAATGTTCTTAAGTAAGTTAAGCCGTGCATAGGTATCAACTGACCGTCCTGTCTGCGATGGTAACATGACCTAGGTCTCAGACGCTGTAAGGCTTAGGTCTAAGCCTCGCAACCTTTATTATGCTCTACTTTAATACCTAGATTTAAGTTTACTACAAGTTCCGGTTAACTGTATAGTGTTGTGTTTGGCACGGGTTTAACCGTTTGTTAAGGCTTTAGTAATAAATTAAGGTGAATTGAGAAATTGTTTAATTTATTATATCAAATTAACTTACTTAATGTAAGTAAAGATGTAAAAAAAAATATGATTAGGTATTTAATATCACATAATTTGAATTTCAAGATAATATTGTTTCAAAAATTGATCCGAAAAACATATATTTTTTGTTCTCTTAAGTTTTTCTCAGACTTCATGCAGTCTACAGGCACTAGCCCCACATAAAAAAAAAAAGTTCACTTCTATTTTGTCCTACCAACCTTACAACAAACCAAATAAACTCAACGCCACAACCAAAAACGAAACCAGAAAAAATCTAACAATCAACTCAAAACAGTAATTTTCTCCATTCCCACAAACAATAATATTCAAGATCAAAATACAATATGAGCAAGTTAAGTCAGTTTGTAATTCAAGACGTATCGCGTCGACAATGTGAAGATAGCGCTATGTAATGCGTATGACAATTGTGTAGGCGTTACCTGTCACGTCAGTAGGTTTAATTAAGAAACTCATCCCCTAGTTCATCCCCTCACGACCCTATGTTTGACACCGTTTTATTAATTCATTGGATTTTCTGCTGTTGATTGTTTGGTGGGTGTGTTCTGGAGTGTCTTTTTGTGGAAATAATCGTGATTTTTTTGTTTTTAAAATAATATTTTTTTCAAAATTCTATTGGGTATGTTTCTATTTAGAGAATATTCTCTGTCACTAGAGCAAGCCAGAGTTTTTTCATATTATTAGGTCTGATCTATTAGAAAAAATAATGTATTTGATTTCGAGAAACTTTGATTAGAATATACACAAAAATATAGCCATCGTACAAGCGGTAGGCATGAAAAGTTGTAAAATATAGTTACATGCACAAAATTAAAAAATGTATTTAAGAAAATCCTTAACGATTCCATACAAATTGTATTAAAATCAGTAAACACATATCGCTTGTCAAACAAAACCCGTGAATTCTATAAGACCGATACGATTTAACGAACCCCGAGAGGGTAATTAATTCAATCGCATATAAGGGCGGCGCCCAGAGAAACGTCATCATTATCTTAGTCGTTGTTGCGGCAACGCGCTGTGAATGAGTGTCGTGTGTCTCTCAACCTTTTGTCCCACCCCTCGTCAATCGGTAACACATTTACCCACTTACGACTGGGTGAAAACTTGCAAAACGAACACCATTGTTAAGAACGCTACAGACACAATGCCCTGTCGCTGCGGCGCGCTTATCGACTGCGCGTCAAAGAAGTTCAAAAGCTCGGTTTAGACGTTCGCTATCGCGGCGTCGTTTGTCAGTTTACGCCGGGAGCTATGATTGTTTCTGCGTTACAAATGGCCTTTTTGAGAGCGACGTTTGTTACCGTTTTAATTGACACCGAGAAATATCTGAGCGTTGAGAAATTCTTGTATCGCACGACGACGTCGCGTGTGTGAAGACGCCCCTGTTTTCGACTTTCATTTGTCTTTGTTCTGTACTGCGCCCGTTCAATTACTACGTAGGTGGTGGAGGTGGTACTTGTACGTAGAATATTTGCAATTTTCATAAAGACTACTTGAAATAATCCCATCTCTACATCTCAATAAATATTAACGTGAAACAAACAAGCACCTTAGATACTCCGCTAGTCTCGCTACGCCACTCAACAGAAATATTTTCCCCCGCGCGCTACGATAGCACGTAGCAGTTAACAACGTCTACGGCTTTACGTAACAATGTGCGTTTGAGTATTAATCTCATTTGTGTAATAAAATCTGTGCCTTAGCCGAGCCGATGGCAAGGCGTGATCCGGCCGTGAAATGCTTGCCTCCGCACGATAATCCTGTTAGGTTAAGAAGGTTTCTACATATTACGTGCTTTGCTACGCCTTAAGGATTAAAACGACGTGTACGCATAACTCGATACGTATTGTTAGGGAAGACGTACCCTCCTTATATCGATTTTCCATCGCCTGTATCATAATAATGTAGCCATTGTGAAACGATGAACTCGTCTACGAATTTATAGGTATTCATTTAGCGGCGACTAGTCCAGCCGGGCTTAAGCGATTACGCCACGGCAAAGATGCAACGTAGATTTACAGCAAAGCTTGCCATGACAAGGTGGTCATCGCAAGCCCCCAGATCTTTATGCCGGACAATGAAGACAAAGGACCTTTAAATTATTCAGGCAAAGCAAAAGCGACCTTAATGCTTGAAGCACAAATACCATTTGTAAATATTTAAGTTGGCGCGTCAATTTTGCGTTAAGACGAATAGTTTGCATGAGAGAGGAATCGGAGAGCGTCTGGGAGGCTAAACCTACCCTCGGGCAGTAGGGGGCCGTCCATAAATAATTAATCTGCAGCGATGTGCGTCCGACGGTTAACTAAATCCTGCGGTGGTTTAGGAAACTGGCCGTCGGGGATACCTCAGAACATTGTTTCTTGTTCCAATCCTATTGTCAGATGTACTAGATGTTTCGGTAAATCTCTGTATGTAGGTAAATATTTACTCACCCATACACTATCTTCTCTTCGCTTTCAACTACTACAGCTCTCAGAGAAAATACATGCACACATATTAAAATACCAGATCAGATTTTTAAAGAAACTTAAAAGGCACTGTGACAAAGGCCCACCACAGACCGAGAGTGAGTCACCACCACACTACTGCATTATTCTCTATTATTTTTAGACCCGTAATTTAATAAATATAATGTCACATACTAATGAATATAATCACGCATAATTGCTCATATTATATTTATCGTGTATAAGTTTGTCCGGGCGGTGGAAGCCCCACTAAGCAAGCAACAAGCGGTGTCTTGCGGGTATACGATGGGCCGCGGATTACGACCGCCGCCGTAAGACGTAGCATGTATATAAATATATATACTTATAGCCGGCTCATATCTTTGTATTTCAATTGTTTACTTAGACGGATTTATTTGAAGAAAAACTTAAGTCTCATTACTAATGTTTCAGTTGTAATCTTCGGCTGATGACAGGCTTCATGCTTATTTTCGCGTATAATCCCATATGTCAAAAGAAAGTGTTCTAAATTCGTGACATACATGTATCAATTGAAAAATATATCTTTGATAATACAAATGTATTTCGATAACAGTCTACGTCTCAGTAGTTACGCCTGGAGTTTGCAACTATTTTAACCGATAAACCGACTTCCCAAAAAGAAGTAAATTATCAATTCGACCGCGTACATACATTTTTTCACTCCCTTAAAAGTTATAGAGTCTGTTGTTCATAAATCAAAAAGTATCTAAATGATATAAAACCTACATTCTACGACTATAATACACTATAGAAACAATAGTCACAGTACATTAAGCGATCCTGAAACCCCATCACAAATACGAAGTTATAAGCTTAATTTAATTGCGAGCAAAAAGTTAGGTTTAAACTAATCGAGCCTCAGTTACTAACTGGTTTGTCTAAAACTCTACGGTAGGATATTGGATTATGTACCTACCATTTTGTTGATGACCTTTCCCTTATAACATTAACAAGGGACTACACTATAGGTGCTCTTCATAAGAAAAAAAAATGCTAGGTAAAATTAACTACTTAAAAAATAATCTACGCGTACAGTAATAGGTACCTCACAAATTCATTAGTATAATTCTCTGAATTCTGTAGTATAAAAAATCTAAACCCAAATTCAAAATCAGATCACAAAAGCTAATTAAGTGGTTTTTAAAGTGACAAATATTAAATTCAGTCCTGTAAACATTACACCGTAAACTATTTCAAAATTGTGATAAAAGACTCATTAAACAGTACACACTAAAATAAATCAATCAAATCCTCTTAAAACAAACGAGCACAAATAACATCTAAATACAAATTCAAAACAACAAAACTAACATATTCCACTAAACGACAATAACACATTATCACCATTTAAATAAATTAATCGGCTAAACTGTATTAACTGAGTCGCTAATGCGTCCATTCTCAATCAATGGCGGTGCAAATAGCGGCCAAATAAACGCAGTTAATGAAACATTTGAAAAGTTAAAAGCCTGTTTAGGCCGCTCGCGCCGCCGGCTAATTAACGTCGCGTAGTTGCCCGCTAGTGTGAACGAGGACTTAGCGGCATTATCGTCTAAATTGTACTAATGTTTAGTTGTGGCCATGATGCTCGTTATGATTTGAGACGCAAATTGGTTATATTTTGTTTATATTGTATTGTTAAGTAATTTATTGGGTTTGTAAAGCTTTGTTAAATACACGTGGTAGTACCTAAATTGTACCAAATATTATGTGATAGAGGTGTTTATAATACATAACAATTAAATAATTTAAAATTGTGCCTAATATTAAATATCTCAAAAACGTGACGCGCAAGAATTCTTTAAATTAAGAAGTATTTCTTACAGCAACCACAAGTAACGTCAATGAAATCTACAAGTTCAAAAAAGCATTTTCTAAGATCAAAGTCAAAGTCAAATTATTTATTTCATTTAGGCCTTTACAAGCACTTATGAATGTCAAAAAAAATATAACTTAGGTTGATTCTAATTGCCCATTCCAAAAGTAGCTTCCTATGGAGAAGAACGGGCAAGAAACGAAAAAAGATCTCCAAGGAACACAAGATCTGGCAGTTTCTTCAAAAATGTCGTACAGACACAAAAGCACATAATATCACAAAAAGAAAACGAATACGTTACCTTTAAATAACATAAACACAAAGTACATTAATGATAACTAACATGCATAATACGAGGCCATCCCAAACTGCAATAGAGTCGTGTTATTAGAGCTAGATAACTTTAACCGCCAGTCAAAAGGTGGGATTACTCAAATTGTATGCGCGGTAGGCTTTGAAACGAATCGTACCTATTTAGAGCAGGCAGACAGACTCGATTTAGTAATTAATTTTACCGCGCGAAGTGCACTAAATGCACTAGAAACTATAATCCTTATTAAAATGGGAAATAGTCGACTATTCACTTTACCATCAAATATAATTTTGGCTTCTAAACGCGAAATATAATTATGTATTTTGCCAAATCCGCTGTGTGTGCAGACGCAAATGTACCAGTTAAATAACATCATCTTTTCAATGGTACATTAGTATAATGATTTATGCAAATATCGTCAAAGTGCATTAGAATCGGTAACGGGAAAACGTAAGTTGAATTCTATTCACTGTAAACAAAGCGAAATTGCATCAATAATTCAATAATAGACTTTTCAGTCAGGGTTGGTAAGTAGTGCACTTTGCGAACAATCCATCGAGAATAAAATAATATGAGGCGATCATTTTCATTTGCTTCCCGACCGCTCAATTTTTCGCATAACGCACCACCCAATGAAAACACAAATTAATCTGCTCATTTTTTTGCATACAATTTTATATCATTGAGTCCAAATATCTGAAAGCGATACATTTCGCGCTGCATAATCCCGTGTCAGGGAGATAGTTATGGATTACTTTTGTCTCGATTGAATTATTTCATCATAATAAAAATATATTATTAATTTGTTATTATATCGGCGTGCGCGTCGAGGTAATCCCCAAAAGGTCCGCACTCGCTTTGTTTACGCGTGCTTTTATGCGAGTTCAATGAAGGTGCGCCGCGAAATCCGAAATCAATATAGGACAGTATAGAAACAAGAGTACGGGTGAGGCCTGTGTCGACGCGATATCCAACACGGGTTCGGATTAAGCGACGTCAAATCCGGGATTAAGCGGGGCCGGGATAAAACGGAAGCCGGGATCGGCTCGAGCTCGGGTCAGCGGGATTTCGCCGGGCAATAAAAGTGTCTGCAGCCGATTTAGACTGAGCCCGCTGGCAATTCGGCGCGGCTACCAATTGCTAGGTAATTTCGGCGTGCGAGCGCGATCTGTCCGCACAAAGCCGTTCTAATGCCCGCCAATGGGATTAGCCGAGTGTCGTGCGGCCTTTACAATTTATTGGACGGAATCAGACATCTGAATTAAGACATAGTTCCTTGATGCGTCTCGATGAGAAATGAGCTCCAAGGGAATTATGTCTATTATTTCTTTGGCACAAACAACAAAACAAATGTGGAATAGGTAGTGGTGTGCCACATTAATCGGTTCCCGGTATTCAAACCGAAGCGCACTAGACTAATCAAAGTTTTTTCTAAACTAAATCCCACTCGTTTGCAATGGCCGTCGCTCGTCTATTATAGGGGCCCCTCGGTAATCCGGATTGGAGATTCATTAGGGCGAGATTATACTCTATTGAAATCTGGCTTAAGCGGGCACGGGCGGATCGGATCGCGGACCGCGGAGCGAGCGCCGGGAACCGCCATTCATACAATGATAGCTGCGCTCATATGAGTGATGCGGAATTCATCTATTTTAAGTAGGTTTAATATTGACTGAATAGTGAATGAAAGCACATATTATATAATACTGTGCTCTATTAGGCTGTATAATTTACCAAATTGATGGAAAATTTGTCCTGTTTATCTGAAAGAATATTACAAAAGATATGAGGCCTTTCGTGGAAGGTATAATAGTTCATATCATACGTGTACTCATACGCATACGCATCGTAGAATCGTCAGTAGCAGTACTAACGTCACGTACAGGAAGTTTTTTTTCTATACCTAGCCCAGACCGCAAACGGACCCATTTCCACGTATCGGCTATTATAAATCTGATTCATGTATGAAGCCTACATAATCCTGGTCTACATATGACGTCACGCCTTTGTTACCTGGATTCAAAGACCACCATTATGATAATCGTAACCTTAATACAGAAGTCGTAAAAGCTATCAGAGAAACCGACAGGAACCGTATAAGAAAACACGGTGATGAATCATAGTATTTGTGTTATTACATTAAGCTAATCAATTGATATTCCTCGCGTGCTAAAGGAAACTGCCGGTACCTTATAGGCACCTCGAGCATTAACGTTATTGGATAAGTCGTCAACATCAAACGACGGTAAACAAAAACCGTACATTTGCCGGATGGGTGTATTGTTCGTAATTACTGTGATATTTCATGTTTATTTTTCTTTGATGATTTATTTGGAGAGAATATGTTAAGGATACAAGGATATTTACTCAATGGAAGATAGGGAATGTTTTTGGATGCGGTAAGTCGCGTCCGATTTATCGAATGAGTCGGACTGCACGGGAAGTGGTAACAAGCGGAGACGTATTGCGTTCAGTGTGCACTGACCTTTAGAAAAGTGACACATTTTATGCGGCCAAGGATTTTTTAGACTTTCGTTTTATTTTCTTCAATTGGTTCCATTTTACATAAAATAAGACTGGTTTTTTTACTGATAAAATTTTCGAAATTCAAATTTGTATCAAAATTAAGCAAAAACCTGCTTATCGATACGTGTATCTATCGCGTTTACTGTGTGGAAAAAAACTCCACTATTTTGACGTAATTAGCACTTATCTCGTTTACAACTCAAAACAAAGTTTACACGTGGTGGATAATACATTTTTTTGCCAAAATAACTTATTCCGTTAAGGTTTATCCGTGAACCATTTTTTATTGGTAACCTTTAAACTTTATCTGGCCACTTCCATCTGGTTTGCGATAAGTCGATGTAGGCGACGTTATAATAAAATGGAAATATAACAAAAACACACATTTAATCGTACTAGTGGCTTATCTCTTTTTGTTCTGGTCCAAGCGGGATTATTCCGGGTCCAGTTTTATCCGGGAATAAAATATTTATATCCAGCATAACGAGCTCCCGGACAAACATGGGCTCAGCATCGTTGCTTTCCGATAATATTATACTTATTAAAAATATTTTCATAATATTTGTGAACAAATATTTAAGAGCGTGTTCGGAAATTATTATATTTTTTGTGACTGTTGTTTTTTTGTGTTTTATTAATTAATCACTGGAATGGAACTTGATCCAAGTTTGACAACTAATAGTTAATTAATCTCAAAATATTTATTCGGCATAATCTTACTATAGTTTTAGGTATACCTATAATAATTAGTAAATATGACATATTTGTTTGTCTAATTATAATAAACAATTATTTATCTTCAAACCTAAAAATCTTCAGTAATCTGTATCTCCATGAAAAAAATGATCTATAGGGCAAAATATACTCATTCTCGATATATAACGATGACGAAATAAATATATTTCCTCCATTTCAAATATAAAGCCGGCCAAATAATCCAGTTTTCAAAAAGCACCCCCACTTAAAAGATTTAAAATTAATCGATTGTGACCCACACGCCCGTGAAGACACACAACATGCATATTTATATAGATAATCCTTTTGAATTAAAAAATCCGCACTGAATAGTAAAGAGGGTTATCTAATGAGATAAAAAACTAGTTTTTCGCTTAATTATTTCACAATAATATTTTTTAATTTTTATGTCGTGTATTGCTACCATCGTACACTTACCTATATTGTATCTTACAAAATTACCTCCTTTCAAAATAAACGTCAGTTTTAAATTTATTAAAGAACCACAAACCACATTTTACTTAAAAGATAAACTCCAAAATCTTACAGCAATAAAAACTGACGTAAGCAATGAAACATTGAATGTGGAAACATTCGACAACTCTCCAACCCCTACGGTAGGTCGTGGTTTCAACCTACGAGGTTCATTGACTACCGAAGAACCCCTAATAATACCCCTCTTAACAAATACCAACTCTATCCCCATATTCTTAAAGCACATTTCACTATAGCCAGCTTTATCTGGTAACTTTCTACTGCAAGCTGAAGATAAGCCGACGGATTAGTTCAGCGGAACGAAAAAAGAGAATAAAAAAGTATAAACTTCAGCCCTGATTGAGTTCAATTCTTTTTAATGTATGGGGTTTGACAACCCTGCCGTATATCCCTAGATAAACATGAATAAAGAATTCGTATTATGGGATTAAAATGAATGTAGGTAGAAAACTTTTGTGTAAAATATTTGTGGTTTCGATTTAAATATTCCAACTTTTTGTAATAAAAGAATACAATATCTACGCATAAAGTTAATATTATTAAATTCATAGATATATTTAATTACGCTTGAAAATCTCTGAACTTCAGTTTTCCGATTAAAAAAATAATTCCATGATAAGGCAGCAACACGCACGGCCTTGGTCCATGTACACACACAAACAACTGTCACCTGACTCGTGTAGGCTGTATTGTAAATAAAAAGTGATTGTAAAAGGGACTGGGGCGAGAAAATCCTGAAAAATTAAAAGTAAAAAAAACTTTTAAAGAAAAAGCTTTTATTTAAAACCTCTAAAAAGAAGAAAATAAAATTTTGTCAATAATAAAAGCTTGTCGCGAGTTTTACCGCAAATTATTATGATATAGGTAAAGGAATATTGATAGGTAAGTATGTAAAACACGCGACAAGCTTTTATTATTGACAAAATTTTATTTTCTTCTTTTTAGAGGTTTTAAATAAAAGCTTTTTCTTTAAAAGTTTTTTTTACTTTTAATTTATTTTTTACTTTTTAGTTATCGCCACTATTTCTAGTTACTATTAACGAGCTCTTTCATTTAATACCCATATTGTAAAAGTGGACTAAAGGTAACTATTCCGCCATCCTGCATGGTCCGCCATATTGGATTCAGAATGACGTCATATACTTTTTCAAATTACTCTCAACGAGCCCTTTCATTTGATACCCATATTGTATAAGTGGATTAAATATAACTGTTCTGACATCTTGTATGATCCGCCATATTGGATTTAGAATGACGTCACATATCTTATCATATATTGTCATCCAAACTAAACGCGTCCACGAAATTTCAGCACAAACGGTTGAATATATCTACTTCAAAATTGAGTTCAAAGATTTCACCCGAACATACAAATATATATATTTATTTACATACATTGCAAGTTAAATAAAAGCTTTTAAAAAGGCCCGCACGAGGCAATCCGGGATACTGGGATTTCGCCTATCCCGCCTTACCTTAATCCCGCGTTCCGGGAAAACATAAAAATATGCGTGGGTTTATTTGCTCTACACGTGCCGTTAACAAATAAAGAGTTGTGATGTATTATTTTTGAGCTAATAAACGCCACCTGGGAGTATTGCGGATTTGGAATACGTTTTCGTTTAATTAAAATTTAGAGCAACTAAAATATCGGACTATTTATTATGATAATACCAAATTCCACCGTAATGAGATGTGAAACTTCCAAGTAAATAATTCTGATTCATGAATAAAATCTTTCAACAGCTAACAGCCATTACACCAGCTCGGCCAGCCTTGCAGACTTAATACCTTAATTTCGCATTCTTTCAAATCCAGAGCTAAATCTTCATACTTAGCGCAACTGCGTCACATATTACGTACGAACACTTGGCGCGGTCCGTCGAGGATAATCCCGTGCTCTATCTCCGTCGCACCCGTGTATGCCTCGTGCGAATCCTCGCCCCGTCCCTCTCTAATCCCTTATTTGAATCTTATCAGATCTCAGGAGATACACCGGTAGTGGTAGCCATGTGTGTGTAGTAGGGTTTATCCTCTAGGGTTGTCGAAGTAACTATGATTTGGGAGCTTAATCTTCTTAAGAAAAGCTTTAAATCTCTCGGATTTAATGTCCCGTAGTTTGTTTTTGAATACGGTTTTTCTATATTTATGTTGGCATATGAATATTTTTGGAAGTATTTGGTGGTCATACTTCAGTTTTTTCATATCAAAATGTTCAACGTTAAAAAATGACAGTTAGAAGTCACAAAATAATAAGGAAAATTCTTTGTAAAAGTAAGGTTATGGACACGTTATTATATATTTTTTACTAGCTTGGTCAAGCAACGATATTAATTACCTAATTATCTTTCAAAAGTAAAAATAACTCCAACAATCTTACTTAATAACAGAATAAGCACATCCCTGAAGTCGGCGCATGCATTAAAGGTGCGTCCACACTGAATCCGCGATTAATGGGCTTTGAATGTGCGATTGAAGCCAAATTTATGTATCTGCAACCCGTCACCAGATTACCGCGACACCAGAATGGAGATATGAGCAGCTGCTTTGATCTGTCTCCAAATGAGCCTAGTAATGGCTGGACGGGGCTTTTGCTAATATAGATATCCTGTATTAATATTACTGCTAGTACTCATATTAGATGTCAACGACATTACTACAGAATTAATTTTACATCTAGCTTATAAGCATATGAAATATTTTCTAACCGTTTATATCTAATGCTCTTTGTCAATATCAATCATTATTGGCCGGAAATTTCATGTGCAAATTTAAATTCATAATATTCTCGGGCACATAACTTTAACAGCGTCCATATTTTAAAGGAAGCTCCAGAATTAAAGGTTTATTTCTTGCGACTGTAATAAGATAATATTACTAACCCTTTGTAGGGATTAAGATTTTGTTAAGGGCGCCGTCCCTAAGCCCGCCAGACGGGGTCCCGCGATTAGGGTGAACGAGGCCTTTGCCGCTCACTACTATGGTTTTTACGATGCCCTAAACA
Source organism: Heliothis virescens (assembly GCA_002382865.2). Classification (NCBI taxonomy): domain Eukaryota; kingdom Metazoa; phylum Arthropoda; class Insecta; order Lepidoptera; family Noctuidae; genus Heliothis; species Heliothis virescens. The sequence goes on from NWSH02000517.1 coordinate 11,845,703, forward strand.
ATGAGAGGAATTGTCTCAAAAACGTATTTAGATTTAGTGATGCTAATGAAATTATGCTCCGGATTATGTGGTAGACGTTTATTTTAATTTATAATGCCGGTGTTTACACTAATTCAATGTAGTAAAATAAAACGGTTGCCAACAACGTTTGTTCACGCTCGTATAATGTAGGATGGCTCCCGCTTGACCGTTCCAGCAGGGCGGGCTGTAGAACCGGAGTGACAATCCGCGCCTCGGCCCGTAAGCCTAATCTTGACAAATGGTCCGGATCATCCGTTACCAGAGCCTACAGCTCACGCTTATTTGTCCACACAACTCCACCGCCACGATTTTTTATCGATTGATCAGAGGCTCAGCTGATTGCCTCTCTCTGTTGTTGCCGCCGGATTAATTCACACACGGAAACGAGCTCGTGTTGTTACGTATGTACGCGCCCGTACGTATGTAGTAGTGGGTTTAAAACCAAATTAAAGTCAGACACAAAAGAATAATCGTAAAGGATTTGCATTATGATACGCACACATTGAAATGTTAAAATGTGTATTGTAATCACGAGCCGTTTATCGTTCGATTTCGAATTGTATCTGACAATTGATTGCATTGCACCTTGGGGAAATGAGCTTGTTAAAAGTTTTGCTAAAGAACTATGAACTAGTTTTCAGTTCACAGATTGTTTAGGCCTCGTGTTAGAAAAGTGAAAAATTACACGTTGCGCAAAACTTATTTGTATCCCTATAGAAATCTAGATCCCTATAGAGTCAGCTTATTGTCTGAACATGGGGGTCAATACAAGAGCAGCAATCAAACAGGATCTAAAAATACGCAACAAAGTTATAACAAAAAAAACTTCAGACCCCACAAAAACACTCTTTTTACGATTATCATTTGCGGACTTCCAAAGCCCGTGTAGTAGCTAGCTCATCGTGAAACCGGTCGTTGGTTGTGTGTGTGCGTTAAGCCGAGTGCATGCCTCAAATTGGGCTGAAGTACAGCAGATTATCTCAAGATGATTGATGGAGGAGGCACCCTCCCCCCGCCGCCCGCGCCTCACGCACGTGGTAACCAGTCCATTGCATTGAAATGATTGGGTAATGTAATCCCCCGTGTAATTAGGTAAAAGTTAATCTGTTACAGATAATTATCGATGTAGTCATTTGTTTTAGATATATCTTAAGCTATGTAAGAAAAACACATCGATCCAATAAAAACCTGGAAGCTTACATAAAGTACTTTTCTCCATCGAACCAAACTTTAGAATTGCAGCGAATTTCACTACAAAACGTTATTTTAATTGATAGCCAACGAGAAAAACACGCGAATTTCTAACAAACACTGCTCCGACTTTTTGTCCGTCCATTCAGGGTAATAAAAATAGACGGATTTAACAAGTAAAATCGGGTCTGAACCGGTCTGAACTAGTATTCAGTGGAAAATCCTAGTTTCTAACAAAGACCTGAGGAGCTGGGACACGTAGAAAGCTAGCTAAGTAGAACATACATATAGAGCTAAGTATTCGTGATCCGGATCAGGGAGATTAGGTGGCGGCGGCCGGCCACCGTCCGGGATACATCTCCTACCGGATTACTGAAATCCGGATTTCGTTGAATAACTTGCCGGGGATTTGTGACGTAATTTATATAGTATAATGGAGTTTTCTTATGTGTTCTTTGGTAATCAGCTTTTTTGTAAACGTTTGTGTTTATTAGCAGGACTCAGAATAAATTAGGGAACTCTCATTTTTTGAGTAGGTATATTTTTGCTTTATCAACAAACTGTGTCTTCCCGTCCAGAGATCATAAACGATTTCTTCTTCAAATAAAATTAAATATCCATAATCTAAAACATAAATATTGAAGATTATAAAGTTTATTAAAGCTACGAAATGTAAATAATAGTTTATAGTGGAAGAGACCATAAATTCCAAGGTGATGATCACCGCGAGATTATCGATACTCGCTATAATATCGATCGTTTACATAATTGTACGGCCACCGGTGTTTACGATTATCATAAATGCGACTAAGATAGACCAACTGTTCGAGAACTTCAGATGCGACACATAAGGCGTTTTGGAATGGACATTCTTTATTGAATGCGCGCTGTAGTGTCCTCTCTGCAGCTTTAATCTTTGATAACTTTGAAATAATACGCATCATCTATTTCGTTATTCTTTGAGTGCAATTATTGACTGTAATTAAAACGGACAAATAGCCGTATTTTACATACTACTCTTTTGCGGTGTATGTTGGTCGTAAGGCATTGCGATTTCAGTTTCAGAGTACTGTCAGGAAAATAAGTCGATAATATACTACATACATCATAAATGCACAACTTTTTTTTTAATAATATTTATGAGTCTTTATCACAAAAATATTTATTTAATCCATAAGTAAAATAAACATTTTGTATTTCAGCACTGAATCGATTTTTGTCGCCGACTATACCAGTAGTTGTAAGCTTTTAAAAGTACGGATGGATTAAAAAGAGATATGCCTATACGCGTGGATTTGAACGAAGATTTTTTTTAACTAAAAATTTTTGAACTTTTACAATTTTTGTTGGAATAGGTAGAATGGGCCAAACACATTTTTTTTGTTGAAAAATTCAAGAAATATCCTCCTGCAACAAGCAAGGCGTGCTCACACTGCTCACTACGAAACAATATAAGCGTAGGGTGTGCACATACACACGTAGATACGCGGATCAGTCCTAAGCCGGATTACGCGACCGCCGGATCGGGATGTACGAGGTACCTACCTACCGAGGTCGACAATATTATGGATTTTGAATATGGAAAATGTACGCTGGGAATCTTTTGAATTTATCGTTTTGTGGTCTTACTAGTGGGACCGATTGAACTATGTTAGCTTAACTTTGATAGTTTTCTTTGTAATTTTATCGGAGGTGATAATAGTTTCTGACGTTGGTGTAATTTTTTTTTATTAAATCATACCAACAAACTTTTAATGTTACAAAAACTACACTATGTTTTGTAACGATTGTGAAAAGCCTAATAAATGCTTATCATTTCACCATGCGATACTTTCCCACGTTCATTAGACATTTATTATTAATAAATTAAAACTATCTGAGGAAAACTCGCTTTTTAACGCGGTATAGGAAAATATGCATAAATCTTTTACATAATGATAATCTGGTTTTTATGGGTTATTACATCACATAACTATGCACATCAAAAAAGTTAAGTACATATTTAGTGCTTAGAGTATTTTTATTTTAAAATAATATCAAGTTTTAGTTCTGTGTTCTTAAAATTTTATCGTAAAATGAAATGGCCTTTCTAATGTTCATTATCTACTCATAATCAATTCGTACCACGTTATCATGACCCCGGATTTTCGAATAACACCTATCTGATATTCCGCGGATTTCGTAAAAATCGAGATTGTATCTTATCATTAAGAAATGACGTCATATTATATCGATGTCATTAGTGTGAGAAAACGTATCGAGTATAATTAGAATTTAAAGTCATAATATGACATTGACTTAATTACATACAGATTCGGCCAAGATAAAAATATCATGAGATTATAAACAGTGTCAGAAATGCGTATTTTCTTATCAATCAATATTCATTCATCATAAAATCAAGGCGAATGCATTTTAACACCAAAACAAAATAATTAGTGAGTATATTTCACTTTATAAAGCAGTAAACGAAACTGCAAGCTTACCCTAAAAAACAACACCCTAGGTCACACACACATGCAAAAAAACAACAAGTAAGTAAGTCGTACATTAAATCGATAACACGTACACACACGCTCGCGGATCGCGTTGATCCGGATCATCCGGGCCGGATCAGCCTCATGTCGCCCAGAGATAAAGCTCCGCCCGTGTGTACCGGCCCTAATAATAATATGTGTCACGTCATATGATGACAGTTATGAATTTGATATGTGTTTCAGATTTCGTATGCTTTCTATATCTATACTAAGATTATAAAGAGGTAAAATTGATTGTAAAGTAAGTTTGTGTGTAANTAAAGCTACGAAATGTAAATAATAGTTTATAGTGGAAGAGACCATAAATTCCAAGGTGATGATCACCGCGAGATTATCGATACTCGCTATAATATCGATCGTTTACATAATTGTACGGCCACCGGTGTTTACGATTATCATAAATGCGACTAAGATAGACCAACTGTTCGAGAACTTCAGATGCGACACATAAGGCGTTTTGGAATGGACATTCTTTATTGAATGCGCGCTGTAGTGTCCTCTCTGCAGCTTTAATCTTTGATAACTTTGAAATAATACGCATCATCTATTTCGTTATTCTTTGAGTGCAATTATTGACTGTAATTAAAACGGACAAATAGCCGTATTTTACATACTACTCTTTTGCGGTGTATGTTGGTCGTAAGGCATTGCGATTTCAGTTTCAGAGTACTGTCAGGAAAATAAGTCGATAATATACTACATACATCATAAATGCACAACTTTTTTTTTAATAATATTTATGAGTCTTTATCACAAAAATATTTATTTAATCCATAAGTAAAATAAACATTTTGTATTTCAGCACTGAATCGATTTTTGTCGCCGACTATACCAGTAGTTGTAAGCTTTTAAAAGTACGGATGGATTAAAAAGAGATATGCCTATACGCGTGGATTTGAACGAAGATTTTTTTTAACTAAAAATTTTTGAACTTTTACAATTTTTGTTGGAATAGGTAGAATGGGCCAAACACATTTTTTTTGTTGAAAAATTCAAGAAATATCCTCCTGCAACAAGCAAGGCGTGCTCACACTGCTCACTACGAAACAATATAAGCGTAGGGTGTGCACATACACACGTAGATACGCGGATCAGTCCTAAGCCGGATTACGCGACCGCCGGATCGGGATGTACGAGGTACCTACCTACCGAGGTCGACAATATTATGGATTTTGAATATGGAAAATGTACGCTGGGAATCTTTTGAATTTATCGTTTTGTGGTCTTACTAGTGGGACCGATTGAACTATGTTAGCTTAACTTTGATAGTTTTCTTTGTAATTTTATCGGAGGTGATAATAGTTTCTGACGTTGGTGTAATTTTTTTTTATTAAATCATACCAACAAACTTTTAATGTTACAAAAACTACACTATGTTTTGTAACGATTGTGAAAAGCCTAATAAATGCTTATCATTTCACCATGCGATACTTTCCCACGTTCATTAGACATTTATTATTAATAAATTAAAACTATCTGAGGAAAACTCGCTTTTTAACGCGGTATAGGAAAATATGCATAAATCTTTTACATAATGATAATCTGGTTTTTATGGGTTATTACATCACATAACTATGCACATCAAAAAAGTTAAGTACATATTTAGTGCTTAGAGTATTTTTATTTTAAAATAATATCAAGTTTTAGTTCTGTGTTCTTAAAATTTTATCGTAAAATGAAATGGCCTTTCTAATGTTCATTATCTACTCATAATCAATTCGTACCACGTTATCATGACCCCGGATTTTCGAATAACACCTATCTGATATTCCGCGGATTTCGTAAAAATCGAGATTGTATCTTATCATTAAGAAATGACGTCATATTATATCGATGTCATTAGTGTGAGAAAACGTATCGAGTATAATTAGAATTTAAAGTCATAATATGACATTGACTTAATTACATACAGATTCGGCCAAGATAAAAATATCATGAGATTATAAACAGTGTCAGAAATGCGTATTTTCTTATCAATCAATATTCATTCATCATAAAATCAAGGCGAATGCATTTTAACACCAAAACAAAATAATTAGTGAGTATATTTCACTTTATAAAGCAGTAAACGAAACTGCAAGCTTACCCTAAAAAACAACACCCTAGGTCACACACACATGCAAAAAAACAACAAGTAAGTAAGTCGTACATTAAATCGATAACACGTACACACACGCTCGCGGATCGCGTTGATCCGGATCATCCGGGCCGGATCAGCCTCATGTCGCCCAGAGATAAAGCTCCGCCCGTGTGTACCGGCCCTAATAATAATATGTGTCACGTCATATGATGACAGTTATGAATTTGATATGTGTTTCAGATTTCGTATGCTTTCTATATCTATACTAAGATTATAAAGAGGTAAAATTGATTGTAAAGTAAGTTTGTGTGTAAGGTAATCTCTAGAAGTAATGAACCGATTTTAAAAATTATTTCACCATTCGAAAGCTACATTATCCACGAGTGACATGGGCTATACTTTATCCGTGTACGGGCAGTTATTCCCACGGGACGCGAGAAACCGCGGGAGAACGGCTAGTCCATATATAAAGATGCTAGATTTGTTTGTAACGAATAGGCTCCGGATCTACTGAACCGATCTGAATAATTCTTCCACTGTTAGAGAGCTACGTTCTTTACGCTGAATATGGGCTATATGTCATCCGGTACGGGAGGAAGTTTTCCCGGGACGCGAGTGAAACCGCGTAGAACGGCTTGTTTTCTATATTTACAGAGAATGTTTATGTTGTAATTCGCTGGGAAAATAACGATAAGGATTTTTCTCCGAATCTGTTCGCGTAAAAGTCAAGAGCAATTAAGATGGTTTTTTTTTCTAGTTCAAGGATGGTAATGATGATTTTAAAAATATTCTTGAGAGGCTATTTCATATGTAGGTTTTTTTTGTGTTATGTATAAAATAAATAACTATTTATAAGAAGAATCTATTTCACTGGAGACTATTTTTTTTGTTTTACTTAATATTTTTATTTTGTTAGGTAGGTAGGTACTGATGGGCTACGATTGTATACAAAGGCTGATACTTATGTGGTTACCCACAATAATTATTATAATTATCATCAATACATATAACCTACTAATTATTGTTTTCTTTGGTTTTCACATCGTCGTGCGTTGGGGCTGTGGTTGACGAGTATCGCGCTTATCATACTTTACTAGGTACCTAAATTGACAAGTTTACTTTGTCATAATTGATTGTTCACAAGGTAATAACTTTGATAGTAAAAATACGTCACCAAAACTACCAATACTAAGTGGCAGGAATTTTATGAAAGTTATATATTGATTTCCAATTTATATTTTAAAATCAACATTGATTTTAATCTTGACGCGTCTCTTATTGAAAAAACCCTTCGCTAATCTCGGATTATAAAATATTACTCATATCTGTTAAATATAAAAATCAATATTTAATCATGATAACATGTATTAGATAAACAGTTCAGAAAGACATCCAAACATTATTATTACTTAATAGCCGATATTCCGCGATAAACTAAGTCTCTTACGACTTCTTAGATATTAAATTAGCATTTAAATTTTAGAAACATACCGTTCACATTGGTCATAAAACCATGCTTAGGTACATACGTTAGTCTCAAAAATAAAATAAAAGATTATAATAAAGTAAGTAAAATAAAAAAAATATAAATCGGCTTATCTATATAAAACTGGCTTATTCGTGTAAAGTAGGGTTGACAACAGAATTTTAAAATAATTTTATTTTATATTTTGTTTCCTGTTTTACACAATATGAGGAGAAGTAGGTAAAGTACCTATATGTATACCTATGGAACATATACCAAAGGTTTGATTCCTTTATTTAAGTAAAAAAAATATTCTTATCCCTGAAATAATATTATAGTCCCTCATATGAAAGGCTTGGTACCTTTCAGTATCAGTATTTTTTCAGAAGCTGAAATAGAAACACGAAAAACAATATCTCCCAGAAAAGAAAAAAAAACAATAATAAAATCAAAGCATTTCCGTCGAGATATAATCTTCTGACGGTACCCAGGTACGATTTGACAAAAAGATATATCTTCAACGTCGAGCGTAATCCGTCGGGCATTGTGCAATCGCTAATCGGCACGGATCGGCGGCGCGGGCGGCGCGGCCGATTCGAAATTAATAATGATTTATAACGCCCGATTAGTGGCATTAGGCATTAACTCACTGGCGATTGGCGGGACAAGACCACTTCTACTAACGCTACTTATAGTCTTCTTGTTAATACTTTTCATTCGGTTTGCGCAACCGACAATTAAGTTTTATCTACGCGCTTATTCAGATTCTCTAACCGTTGCAATTTATGCTAGTATAGTAGAGACTAATATGTTTTCAGGACAAGGTTAAGTGAAGTTAAAAAACTTAAAAAAACAGATAATACTAAAATTGATGTCTAGTATTCCAAAACTTCAAGGATAAAGTCATTTTGGAATATTTGAAAATTATTCACAATAAATCTTTTACATAATTCTAATGGCATATTATGTCTTTAATTTATCTTAAGAGTTGCGTATAAATAAATGTATTTTTTAAGCGTGAAACACACTGTGTGTGTGTTAATGTGCCTCCTGCGTGTGCACTTGGGCTTATGCTTTGAGCTCGCCTTACGGCAGACGGATGTACCGGATTAGATTTAAGGGGTAAAATAACTGGAAAGGGATGGGACAAAAGGGATTTATATTAAAAAGACAAGGACAGAAGACGGAAGATTTGGAGATTATGATTTATAAAGAGGCGAATGAATGAGGAATTATTAGGTAGGGTATGAAGCGGTATCAGCCCGATGTATGGGAAGTTGACGGGGCCGGTTCGGTATCCACGCGCAGTGACGAACCAAACTGCTCGTGAAATTAGCTGCGCGGATTTAGGGGCTGTGCTCATTAGCCGTGAATTCCAGACTTAACGAGTTTATCCTAAACGTAATTATTTCTTCTATTTTCCACAGTTGCGCAAGTATGTTTATTGCGTAGCATGAACTGTCGCACAAAGACACATGATCAGAATTATCGGTCACTAAAACTGTTTGATCACGTTTTACTTTAATTCATTAGATTTCTTCTAAGTACGTAGGTATGTTTTTTTATTATTTGTAGGGATCATACTGCACTCTCACTTGATAAACAAACTGGCGTGCTTGCAATGCAATCACAATAAAAACATAAACGGTACAGAATAACTAACACCAAAGAGACTCCTTAGAAACTATTCAATAAACATTGCCAGATTTTATAGACGCATATAAATATTGTAATAACTGGCGCATACATATACTGAGAACGTTTGATTTAACGACCGAAAGATATCAGAGAATCAATAATGGCATCAGATTAACTAGAACTGTACAGATGAACCGTATTTATACAAAGGGGCCGAAGAACAGTGCGTGACTACGAATAATGCACTCTTACTTGTCTTAGAAGACATTTGAGGGGCGTTTGGACTTTCTCAAGCCGATCAAAATGGATAAGACAGATTGGAAGTTGATTTGGTAGCATTAATAGTACCTAATCATACCATTTTTTTAATCGATGGGAAATCATCAGATGATCCCGCATTGGGTGACAGCATGAGGGAGTGTCAGCCTTTTACTAACTTAAACCCACCATGTTCCTTCAGGAGCCCTTTGTGTTCCAGGGCCGCGGTAACTCTTTCGAACAACCCGCAGCCCCGGCAGTTTTCATACCATGATTTGTTAACTTATTTAAAATGGTGTACTCACCAGTAATACCTTTGTTCAATAAGTTATTGAAAGCCTCCTTCTTGGGTGACAAGTGGGGGGTATGCGGGGTGTGCTGGATGCGCTCATGGTGCACCGGTGCGGAGGGGGGGCGGGGCACCGTGCGCTCCTCCGGCGACCGGCGGGGAGGCGTCTTGCTGCGCCTGAGTTCCGCCGACAGATTCTACGAAAGAAAAGTGTGGCTTAGACATTGCGTGCTATGAACAAATCACTTAATAAACAGTGGATTTCCTTGAGTTATCTATCTGATAAATAGAGATTGAATTTTTACATTGGCTTCATATAAGCTATGTCGAATTTCAATCTCTAATTGCGCAATAATGGATAGATAAATTTATTGAAATCCGTCATAAATCAAGCAGGTGAAAGGTACATTGACGTAGAAAGAAACATTTTGAAACCATTAAGATTAAAATCTTTATCGCGCTTAAAATTAATTCAATGTTAACTCCTTGTTGCTCTCATTAAGGAAATCTTTAATCGCGAATAAATTCATATGACGCATGTTACCGTTTAAAAAACAAGCTACGAAATCAATGTTTAATTTGTTCTGTAATTTTAATTAAAATATAAAAATCAAAACATGTTTAAACCTAATCGCTAATGAATCTACAATAATCAGTAATATTCTTGTGATATACTAATGCTATCTGAGATAGAGACTTGTTAGTGACAGATGTAGAATACGATAGCGATTAAAATATTTAATCTCAAGTTAATCTCGAGGCCTCGGTTTTAATCCCGTGATTATCCAATGTAAAATTACGGATGCGATTTTTTCCTATTAATCATATTATCATGATATTCATTTATCGTAAAATTAAATGTAAATAGGTTTTACCAAGTTTGCGTTTAAAAAATAATCTGAATTAAATAAGTCTACTAAAACGGATACATAAAATTCCAATCGCGGCTAATTGTCTCAAACCATATTAACGAAATATTAATATTAAATTTGCGTACGCCCAATTAATATAACGGAGTGGATAATTTCAATACAGAGACACGAGCTTATCCATGCTTTTATGGTGTCGTGTCTAGACGAGTCCCCATAGCTTCCATTAAGGTCGAATAATAATGAATAATTCTACAATTTGCGCTGGTACACTTGCATGCATTGGTGCAATATGGTTGCGTATGCGCACAGTGTCTGTCAAAGGCAGACGTGAGGGACATTTGAAACGTATCGACGGACGAAGGGAACCGTTGCCTTACATTATATTGTGTATTATGTAACTGTATTTTTTTCATGTAATTGTACCGTATTAAATTCGTGAACTAATTTTAATGAAGCCTGAAGAGTCGTATAAGGTGTTGCGGTTAGCGGTATTCCTAAATTGGGGGGTACCGAATAACAGGGAAAATATTATCGCACTATATTGAACTTGATGATCCATTGATGATCCATTGAACACTGACTAATAATTGTCATTTTCGTCAATCAATTATATTATTCGTCTGCGCTGGTCAGTATTGGGATTATATTCGAATAACTTTATTGGTGTTGATAGTTTAGTATGTTGACCGAAATTATCCGAGCAGAAAAGTTTGAATATCCTTTTGCTCACTTTATTATATTCATGAACCGTTAGGCAAAGTACGAAATCAGCGCGTAAAAATTAAAAATACACGCAGATATGACGTGAAAAATTTAATTAGCACAAAAAACAATGACGAATAATATCTTAAACGGTTAAAACCACAGAAATAACCATTTAGCACGTACCTTGATGTGACACGATACAAATTCGTGTCTACTCGTCATCGGATTACATACATAGTAATTGTGATTAGCACCGTGTCACAATCAAATATGTAGGTACTGGAAATAGACGTCGTTGCTATTTTTACCTTCATTCTAACAGACAAAAGATTCACGATGTAGGTGTCAATTTTATAATTTACAGCCAATTGGTAAACTTCAATGAAGTCCTACGTCATTCTGAGTTGAGGTTGAGAACAACTGGACTACAGTTTGCCACATAGATAAGGATCTAATCTGGAAATTCCCGCGGTCCAGTCTATATTGTGTGCAATAATGGCCCTTGAATCCAAGGATTGACATTTAGATGATTGATTCTAGTTCGATTTAATGAGTTAAATATTTTGTATAGCCACTCCTTTAAACTTGACGTTCACTTTAACTTGAAAAATTTAAACAAATTCTTTAACATTGATTACCAATTCTTCACTATCTTATATTGTCTCTGAGCGAGTCCTTATATCGATGTACGATTGAGATTTTCAATTCCGATATTGTACCAATTTATTCAATTGTTCATTAAACTTGAAGTGAGAATAAAACTGCAAGTGAACGCAGATGAAAAATAAAGTACACATCTTTATGTATTCTAATCTAAGAAAAGTCGAACCACTTAAGGCGAATCGAGATACAAATTGGACACTTGGCCATTGCGTCAGTCGATACAAAACGTTCATGAGCCGCACTGATTACATTCATTGAATATTGTTACTGAACGAGGTTTGACCACATAACGGCAAACTCACAACGAATGATAGTCTTTTAATAAGGTTAATGATGTGCAAACACGACATATCTCATCGCAAATGTTAAAGTTGACACAAAAATCGTCACAGCAGAAAAACAAAATGAGGACGCAGCTTTTAATTGAAATTAAGGAATCATCACACCATACCCGAAACACCATGACAAATGATCGCGTTACTTGATTCAATAGCAGAACCATTAAACTTAAGAGCGTGCTGGAGGAGAGATGAAGAGCGAAATGATCTAGTTGCAGAGGTACACTCTGCTGAACAATAAATTAACCCTTAGCAATTCTGAGCAATTTGACGTGCACAATCAAAGTGCATGTGCAAAATGTGCCGCATGAGGCGAGCAAGCGCAGGGGCGTGTTGGCCAATAGCACGCACAGTTTGTCCGTCCATAGAATCGTTGATTCGCGCCACAGATACGTCTAATATCGTATTGGAATTTGTGATGTCGTTTGACCCCTGTTAACCCAGATTACGCGCGTCGCCGCCTGATTCGTCCTCGGCGGAGCCTGATTGTGTTGTGACATAAACTGTAATGTATTATGTGTTAACTCTTGCTGCAATCTCGGCTAGCACGTACCACAATTACAATGGATATGTTCGCCGAACTTTACAATTTATTTGGAACGATTTGTGTATGTTGGGACTTGTTGAGCTTTGCTGGACGTTTTGTACTGGGAAATTGTTCTGTTCAGTTTTAGAGGGTTTTGGATTGAATTGGTGTTCTGTTAGTCTTTTTATGTAGATTTTGTTAACATGTATCGTCATTTCTAAATCTGATTCTGATTTTGTCATTAGCACAACTTCTAATTTCCCGTTTCTGTGATATCGATTAATGAGCCTTTTAGAATATCGCGATTAAGAAGTAAACACCAATTGCGCGTTAGCATCTCAACTTTAAGCTCTCCGCCTTTAAAATAGGGTACAATTTCCATCTTTCACCTTTAAAAACAAAATACAGTTACTACACGTACTAATTTCTTGTTGTCCTAATAATCGCTGATAATCCTATTTGTGTTCCCACACTGTTGTGTCGCTCTACTCCTAATATTAACAAACAATGCATTAGCCTGTTGGCAATAGTATCTAGTGATACGATTTAACTTGGTAAAACCCTTATCAGGTTTGTTTTGTCTCTTCATCCTACAAAGTAAATAAGTCTCCAGTCTGCCCAGTTGGTCAGTGGTAGCAAACTCGACTGTCGTGCACGGAGTATTGGGCTCGATTCGTGGACCTGGCCAAAATAGCTTTTTAGTCTTAGAAGCTTTCACAAAACAGCCTGGTGTCTGGCAGTTGGCGATCTCATACCCCCGTGCATGAGGGCACGTAAAGCCAGCTTCCCTGAATGCTACAGTAGCATTCGGTACAATTCCATGTCAGAGGCCATCAGACGGATTTGAGAAAACTCTGACACTAGGACTTATTAGATTTTTAAGCCTGCACTTCAATCGATAAGAAGAGGTCTCTAGAAATAACCTCTCAAAATCGATATTAAAGAACGATGTTCTAACAAAGATGTGTCATGAGCTTTGATTTAAAGCTATTTGATTTGTTGAATCGATTTATTATACACGATGCATTTATAAGTATTGTTCTAGAATTTATACTCATTTCTTGGTCATTTTTCTCGTTCATCGTCACGCATCTCATCGCGGTGAGCATGGGTAAATCCCCCAAGCTTCGGGGTGGCCTATGTCTAACGGTGGACGTTTTAGGTTGTAACGACTATGACGGCTCTCATAACCGGTAAATACTAAGTTTTGACATTCAAATTCATTAAAAGTTGAATTTTGGATGCTTAACTTATCATTATTAGGTACACAGAATAGCATAATATTCCTATTTATCATTGCCAAACTAAAATAAAAACTAAACCTTACCTACTTTAGTTTCTGATGTATAACTATTGACTCACATGATGCAAGCTTGCGTATCGTTGACAGTATCAAACATAAGACATCAGATTACAAGATCAGTAAATATGTAAATCATAATTGTAACAATTGCTGTGTAAACGAGGCTCAGGAGATGTCAGCTACTATTTCCATAGATATGCGAGCGGGAATTAGTCTGTGTTTGTTTGGAAGATACCTAGAAGTTTAGCAAGGTAAGTATGAGTAGATGAAAAGAATTACGTATGACTTTAGCCTGTACCAACGTGTTACAATTTTTAATGAGTTACGGCCAGTTTCACAGGTTCCAAATAAAGTTGTAGGTAGCTATCTGACAGATAATGCCATAGAAGTGTTTTTAATTTTGATCACATTTCTATGGCATGATGTCAGATAGCTATCTAGAACTCTATCTGGAACCTGTGAAACTGGCCGTTAGTCTTGCTTTTCACTTTAAATTCGTAAATCTAGGGATGCCAAATCATTATTTGTTAAAGATTTATTTAAGAAAACATTAACATTTTAAACCCTATCTAATATTTGCCTTCCTCTATCGACCAAGTTAACGTCATTGTTATAGAGATAATGACATCACATGATTGTAAAAATAATAACTTTCAAAATAAACATCATCGTGAACAACTTATTGTCTAATTTTCCTATGAGAAAGAGGTTGCAACAGAAAATCGATACACAATTTAAGAATCGATACCTGAAATAAACGATATATAAAAGAAAATAATTGTTTCTTTTTGCAACAAATACGAGAAATGCCGCATTAGATTGACGCGCCAAAATCTTATGATGCAAACGCGTTATCTACCATCTAATCTGACGAATACAGAGGCAAGTGACACACAAACACACACAACGACGAACACGATAGTAACATTTACCGTGGCATTACCCGTGTTGTCTATAACGCGCAGCTCTGATTAATTTATGCTCCACTTATTTAAACGAGATAGCGTTTAGAAACCTCTTATATTTGTTTAAAACGCGAGTTTATCTTTTAATTCTTGAGCTGTCAACGTGCTGAAAACAACGCCGTAGTTTTTCCTAAGCACTTGTATTTAATTTTTCAAATATATTTTCATAACCTTCAGGAAGCGTTAGGTCGTTTGAAATCGCCTTTCAAATATTTGCTAAGACTTTACATACATTTATTTCGTCATAATTCTAATGATTAAATACTCAGCGAATGAAAAATATTTAAACTTTTTTTGCTTTGACATTATGTGTAATCGTAATTTTTAGATATGCGCAATATAAATAGGTATTTTACGTAATGTATGTACATAAATAAAATTTCCACTG
Source organism: Heliothis virescens (assembly GCA_002382865.2). Classification (NCBI taxonomy): domain Eukaryota; kingdom Metazoa; phylum Arthropoda; class Insecta; order Lepidoptera; family Noctuidae; genus Heliothis; species Heliothis virescens. The sequence goes on from NWSH02000517.1 coordinate 11,860,942, forward strand.
TAACTCCTAATACCGACAAAACATTGAAATAGGTATCGCATAAAAATAGATAATTGAGACGTACAATTAGTTTAGATAAGGCCTCTAACTGTTGAATTATGTTTGTGACACACTAATACATAGATCGGCCAACTAAATATTGAAAAACTTTTGGTGATACATAGAAAAGAAAACGGTGTTTTTTTGCTATACTGAATAAATAGTTTTAATCTTAATTTTCTTGAATTCGAGAAGTTTTTGAGTTATTTGAATGGAAACTTTACAAGAATAAAAATTGAGAAACTCAACTAAATGAATACAGCTTCACATAATTTATAATAAAGAACATTTGAGTACAAAAATGGAGATAACAAAACTATACACAAGAACAAAAAATACGATCTTTAGAATTTTTGCCGAACAAGCTAGCCAAACAGACCATCCGTGAGTATCAACCTAATCGGGATTTGTGTTTATTATACGTCGCAGATTTTTATAGTTTACGCCGAAGTTATCTCGGCTTTTCGAGCCAATTTCGTCACTGCCAGTCACTGATGCCAGGGACATCATTTGACCCCTTCCATGGAGGATCATCAGATATTTTGATTAGCTTCGTAACTACGAACTTAGCTTAATGGATGTAAAACCGCGTGTACAAAATATTGCGCAATCCAAGTATGTAGTTGTATAATTTTTGTTTTGGATTAAATGTGATATGTTATATTTATATCTGTGTAATAACCCGGGTAATTAAAAACAAGTTTTACCTAGAAAATGATATCATATTAATATCATTTGGCATTTGAACCTCTTGCGTCTAATAAATCTGATTTCGACTTTTTGGTGTCTCAATATCCCGCATGACATAAGATTACCTTTTTTTTTGAAAGTTGAATGCGTCGACTGGAGGTGGGAAATTCAAATATAAAATGTTTTTTGATGTTTTACCTAAGTTTATTCGATATAATTAAGGCGTGACCTTTTCTTTGCGGTTATAATATTCCACAAAGTAATTTTTGATGTCCTTGTTCTTACAATTTAAATGCTATCCGACACTTTACTTAAATCAGTTAATTCGTTCAACTTTATCCAAAAAACAACGTTTATCGTACGTCGAGATGTATCATAGAGCGGCGCCCTTAGGCTATGTTGACACTGACTACCGCACGGGTGCCGGGTTTAAGCGCAGCTCTAATCCACACGAGGCGCGGGCATGTCCCCATATCCCCGGTTTGTTTAGCCATGTCGATTTAAGGCTTTGTCCTTAGAGAATTTCATCAACTGGATATGACATAGCCAAGCTTTTGCCAAAGGTTATACTGCTCATACTTGTCATGTGTGTCAAGTTTATGGTTGAATTTGTCAATTTTGTCGTGTGCTTGCTTAAAGATTGATAGAAAATGCATGAGTGAACGTAGATTTGAAGTGTAGATTGCGTGAAAGTCGATATGGCTAGGAAGGATGTTACTTGTGAGATGACAGCAACTAGAAGAGTATGGAAGAAGAAAACATGCTGCGCCGACCCCAAATGAATTAGGACAAGGGCAGGAAGATGATGATGAGTGTTGTCCCGAGCCTAAATTGGCAGACTCTTTCGCATGCAGATTCGTGATCATGGTCGTTCCAGTTTTAAATGCTCTAAGATTTAAGGCTTTGTCGGTTGTGCCGCTCGTGTGTCACGTCACTAAGCAATGGAAATATTAGAAAACGTCATTCACACATACGTGTAGGCACGGTGTTTTCACAAGGCCGGTTCATTGTTCTAGTTGTGTAAGATCAGGCAGTTTCGTAGTATTTTTAGGGTTCCGTAGCCGAATGGCAAAAAACGGAACCCTTATAGATTCGTCATGTCTGTCTGTCTGTCCGTATGTCCGTATGTCACAGCCAGTTTATTCTGAAACTATTAAGACTACACCATTCAAACTCGGTAGGTAGATGTATTATGTTAACCGCTTCACGATTTTTATACAAAAATAAAAAAATAATAATATTAGAAGGGGGCTCCCCATACATGGAACTGAAACAAAAAAA
>NWSH02000517.1:11866373-11893969 GCA_002382865.2 Heliothis virescens
ACAGACAGACATGACGAATCTATAAGGGTTCCGTTTTTTGCCATTCGGCTACGGAACCCTAAAAACAAAGTAATTTTTTGTAGGTATGTTTATTTTTCATAGATAATGGAACGGAACCCTTCGCGTGCGAGTTCGACTCGCACTTGGCCGGTTTTTTTTAATATGACTAATGGGTATTATTTTAAAGAAAGGTCAAATGGAAATAATGCAGGTATAAGGAATAAGTTGATTTCAAAAATTCTGTTTTGTGTTTATTTTCTGTCAGTATTCTCGTCCTAACAATCATTATGAAAACTGTTTTATTATTTATTTTTTTAAGAAAGACTGACTTAACTTGTATGTACAGACAACAGCAGATCAACGTTTACCAATCTGTCAAATTTTACCAATCGAACATCTACCTTCCACTATTGTGATAAGGTTGAAAATATATCGCAGAAATTTGACAGATTGTGGTAACTTCATGTGCTGTCTTCTGTACTATGACATATTTGTCTTATAATGAAGAAACTTTTGATTGGTTGGTTTCAAGTAAAATATAGTCCTAAATAAGATCTAAATGCTATCTTTATTACGAGCTGTAACAAGGAATGACTAACAAACACCATAAATTTTTAATCGCCTCTTATCTAAACGGATATCAACAAAAAGTTTATATTCACAGATTTGTTAAAAGATAAAGCTTATCCAATAGATAGTGGGATTTCTGAATAATGTGATTGATTGGTATTCACGTGGTTGACACGTCGATCAATGGTTTCGTTTTATTAAACGTCGGCTGATAGTTTGTCCGATGGAAGGCGATCTAATTCTATCAAATTTTTATACCGGCAAAATACGTCATCAATATAATGTGCATACTACCACTCATCTTCATGCTGTTTTATGAGCCCCAACCAACTATCGGCCGACTAAAAGTCTACAGTGTGCTATAAGTAAGTCTAGATTTGTGTGAACCTTGCTACATTTAAAAGTTATTTAGATATTTTGAAGATAAGATGTTTGGAAAATTAGTAAAATAATCCAGGAGATAGAAAAATGGATTATTTTTATCGATGCCTTCAATACATATAGCTAACACCTCGGTCAACACTTATCTGTTGCATGCGTATAAAGCATGAAGGGCGAAGGGTAATATCAAGACGAATTAATTAAAATACACAATATTAAATTAAAAGCATTGCCTCCCTTGCCTTGAAAGATAATTCATTTTATGTGAGACTGAAAATGAAGAAGAAAATGCTGAAAAAATGTACAGACAACAGCACATCAAGTTACTACAATCTGTCAAATTTCTGCAATGGATTCTCAACCTTATCACAATGGAGGTAGGTTAATGTTCGATTGGTAAAATTTGACAGATTCGTATACGTTGACCTGCTGTTGTCGGTACAAAAAAAAATTAAACAAAAGGAAGGGATTAAAAAACATTAAACAGTACAAAAAATGATCTGAAATCAATGAAAAACATTAACTAAATACAGCTTTTCTGATCGTTATATAAGGCGTTAATTTGTTCAAAGCCTAATATTCGTACAGAATAGGTCGTGGGAGTTTACTTAGAATAGAACAGAATAATATTTATTTTGCTTGATTCTAATACATTTTTGTGTTCCAAGAGCCATGTTTAGGGTGCTATCAATTTAACACTTTACTGTTTAATACATTTAGTACACCACAATGCCATTAAAGTTCATGTCTGTATTTTTAATACCCTAGATGTCGAACAAAATACTCGTATGACCGGAGGCTGGTGCCAAAATTAAATTAAATGTCAATTATATAAGGATATAGATAAAGTATACATTATAGTTATACTGATAATTACTTGTATAGGTAACTACTACAATATCCGTTTTTTTAATAGTTTATACCCAAGTGACGTTATTCTGATAGGTATCCGATAAATTACTCAAATTTCTTTGTTACCGCATCAAATAAAAGTCGGCAAATATAGATATCAATGAAATTGTTCAAACAATTATTCTTAATTAATCAATTTCCTATTCCCACACTATATAATAAAACAAATATTGGACAACGGAAGTTGACTTTATCTTTAATTCAATAGTTTTATTGAGATATTGAACGTTGTTATAATATTTGGAATCAGTATATATTACCTTATGATAACGATACTTTACAATCGACTACTAAAGTACATACATAACTTTATACGAATGAAAAAAATACATAAAAAGAGAGCAACAAAATTGCTTAAAATATACTTAATCTATTTCAACTAAAGAAATTATAATCTTACGAGATAATTTAATATAAATATTGTTATTTACCAATATCATTTACCTATTTATCCCCGAATTTATAATAATAATCTTACCTACATCATGATGAAATTGTGACCTCTATTACATCAAATATAAGTAGAAATAGATAAGAAATTCGTTTGACCGTTTTCAAGAATTCTTTAAAAAATAACCTTGTTTAACGTTTTAATCTGAGCTAATCTTGTAATTTATACAATGAAGGATAAACTAGTATTTTTATTGTATGTCATATTAGGGACCGTCCATTAATCACGTGAGGTTCGAAGAGGGGGGGAGGGGTATGTATAAAATCACGAAATATCACATAGGGGAGGGGGGTTGTAATAACATATCACGTGTATTTATTTTTTGGGGATAATTATCCAAAAAGCCAAAACTAAAAAGCGGCGTTCGTCTTTTTGGCCCCACGCTAACTTATACTTGTCGCGCTGTAGTGTGACCGCCTATAACAGTGTTGATGTTACAAAATTGTAAAGTCACGAAAAAATACACGTGATATAGGAAGGGGGTGCGGGGGTAGTCTTGAACCTCACAATGTATCACCAAGGGGGGCTGTAAAAAAGCAAAAAAAAACATCACGTGATTAATGGACGGCCCCTTAACAGTATTATCAGCGGCTTGTCATAAAATCAGATTTATTATGTTATTTACTTTTATAATAATCTTCATTTCCGTGGCTGTGAATACTGTTATTGAGTTATGGCTGCGGTAAATGAATAAACTATTTTTGTATGAATANTCACTCTTGCTTGTACAAATTGATGAGTTATGATTTTAAGATTGATTATAAAAATCTGACAGCAAGAATTAAGTAGGTACCAAAATCAAAATGAACATTCCCGTTTTACCCTTTGGGTACGGAACCCTAAAAATGTATCTATTACCTACAACTACTTAGTCAAAATACAAACATTTTTCGGGCAGAAAAAAATAACTTTGTTTTATAATAATAAAGTTATTATTTGCGGTTTTACACGTTTATTGAATGGGGGAAATAAAAAAAATAGTATTTGTTGTTATAGCGGCAACGGAAATAGGGACATCACTTGTGAAAATTTCAGCTTTCTAGCTATCACAGTTTATCAGATACAGCCTGCTTCTTTACAAAAAGTAATGATATCCCACCAAAAACATAAGTGTAAAAAAAAGGAAAGCCAAGTTCAATATAAGACCTATGCCTGGTTGTGGGCTTCCCCGCAAAAAGAATGGATATCTAAATGAGTCCCAAGTTCTGTACAAAATCCCAATATGTATTTATAGGACTTGGGACTCATTTAGATCTCCATTCTTTTTGTGGGGAAGCCCACAACCAGGCATAGGTCTTATATTGAACTTGGCTTTCCTTTTTTTTTTCCCAAGTTCTGTACAAAATCCCAATATGTATTTATAGGACTTGGGACTCATTTAGATCTCCATTCTTTTTGTGGGGAAGCCCACAACCAGGCATAGGTCTTATATTGAACTTGGCTTTCCTTTTTTTTTTCCCAAGTTCTGTACAAAATCCCAATATGTATTTATAGGACTTGGGACTCATTTAGATCTCCATTCTTTTTGTGGGGAAGCCCACAACCAGGCATAGGTCTTATATTGAACTTGGCTTTCCTTTTTTTTTTCCCAAGTTCTGTACAAAATCCCAATATGTATTTATAGGACTTGGGACTCATTTAGATCTCCATTCTTTTTGTGGGGAAGCCCACAACCAGGCATAGGTCTTATATTGAACTTGGCTTTCCTTTTTTTTTTCCCAAGTTCTGTACAAAATCCCAATATGTATTTATAGGACTTGGGACTCATTTAGATCTCCATTCTTTTTGTGGGGAAGCCCACAACCAGGCATAGGTCTTATATTGAACTTGGCTTTCCTTTTTTTTTTCCCAAGTTCTGTACAAAATCCCAATATGTATTTATAGGACTTGGGACTCATTTAGATCTCCATTCTTTTTGTGGGGAAGCCCACAACCAGGCATAGGTCTTATATTGAACTTGGCTTTCCTTTTTTTTTTCCCAAGTTCTGTACAAAATCCCAATATGTATTTATAGGACTTGGGACTCATTTAGATCTCCATTCTTTTTGTGGGGAAGCCCACAACCAGGCATAGGTCTTATATTGAACTTGGCTTTCCTTTTTTTTACACTTATGTTTTTGGTGGGATATCATTACTTTTTGTAAAGAAGCAGGCTGTATCTGATAAACTGTGATAGCTAGAAAGCTGAAATTTTCACAAGTGATGTCCCTATTTCCGTTGCCGCTATAACAACAAATACTATTTTTTTTATTTCCCCCATTCAATAAACGTGTAAAACCGCAAATAATAACTTTATTATTATAAAACAAAGTTATTTTTTTCTGCCCGAAAAATGTTTGTATTTTGACTAAGTAGTTGTAGGTAATAGATACATTTTTAGGGTTCCGTACCCAAAGGGTAAAACGGGAATGTTCATTTTGATTTTGGTACCTACTTAATTCTTGCTGTCAGATTTTTATAATCAATCTTAAAATCATAACTCATCAATTTGTACAAGCAAGAGTGATATCTGCATTGTTGGCAATGACATATAATATTATCATGATGAGTAGCCAATTGAGCTCTACTGGTATAAGCATTTAATCCCAAAAAGATACTGATAAAATCCTTCCAACACATCGTATAATATAGGTACCATACTTAATGTAGATAACTCGATAATTATAATCACAGGTCGTAGCAAAATTGTTATTGTATTAAAGTCCTTTCGATCTTATTCGATCAATACTTAGACTGCATCTGATTTGGATAGAAGGCCATGGAAAAGCACAAGCCACAAATGCACTTGTTACGTTGTGTCAGTCCAAACTCCAAATAGTGATGTCACTCACAAACAGAACTGACACATAAAGCAAAGGTTCAACTTGTAATTAGTGACGTACCCGTCAACAACGTCAGTCGAACGTTCGATCGATGCTCTTATGTGTACTTGTTTTGATATGCATCGATTTGGACGTTTCGCGAAATCGAGTACTGACATTTCACATCTCTATAATGTGGTTGTCTTTTGCAATGATTATGAATTGTGAATCAGCTGATTTAATTCCATTATCGAATCAATATGTTATTGGATTTTTCCATCTGTAATTTTTCAACTTTAGCCGTTTCAAAGTGTATTAAACAAGGATAAACTCACAACCAACATTTAGAACAACATAGGCCTGATTTATCCATAAGTTTTGTTCCAAATCCATGAAAGTGTAGTAACAGTTTCATCATGCCCAAACCGTATGGTTTAGTGGAATTCAGAGCGGTATGAGCAATCTATTAGCACGGCTCCGCTACAATGGCATAATTAGTGTCATTTGCACTGTTTTTGGACGGGATAAACACATAGGGTATATTGTCGAGCGGCCCACAAATTGGAAACAAATGGTTTCTAGGCATCGAAGTGCTAAGTTAATTTGTTGGGCTTTCGCTAACATGTGAGCAATCAGTCGGATCACAGAGCTTTTGTTATTGCTTCACGTTCAGACGTGTGATTTGGTTCACTATCATGCACCGTTACGCACCATTGACGTGCCTTCAAATTGGACGACTTACAGTTAAGTAGATGGTCAAGATTTGGAGTTGGTTAAAAAAAGGATTATTATACGATTTTGTCCGTTTTGTATACTTGTTGTTGGATTAAAAACTAGGAAATCCTTTTCGGGTTTTCACAACCTCGTGCAAATGTTTTATCTAAATTCCAGATTAAAAAATAACAAAAACGTATGTGTGTAAATGGTAACGTAATCTTTGGGAATTCCTGAAGCGATAGGTACCTATCATAAAAATGTTATTTATCAAAATTGTCACAGTCTTTGAATTATGACAATTAATATGATAAATGATGTTATAACCCCATTTTTACAAATAAGATAATTCCTTATTACGAGAATTAAAGAACATTGCTATTAAATTTAAGTAAATAGGACAATTCTTAACACTTACGCGGTCATAAGTCTCCAATCCAACCATTATCCAATGCAATTGAAACCTAAACAATTTAATCGCAAAATAAATAATACGATAAAAACAAAATCCGATGACGTTGTCACTCCAAAACAAGTACGCAATCGTGTCGCGATCTCTTTGTGAATTCCGACAAACCGCGATAAGACAAATAAATCAGAGCCTAATCCGCGACTTACTGCGATAATGCACGTATACATCGATAGAACATGTACGACTGTACGTATGTCTTCGTACGAGTACATACGCGACCATCATATCTGCGGATTATCCACACGTGCCCTATCTTACGAACTTGTTTGAACGAATAACACGAATACTTTTCAACGGAAATATTTTGTGTTTGAATGTACCGCGGTTTTTTTATTTTTATCTAATAGAGAATCTTTTTTTTATGATATGGATTTCCGCTGTATGGTTTGGTTAAACTGTCTTTGGTAGCCGTTATCGATACTTATTTTTTTAATGTCAAAAATGTTATATAGTTCTAGATCGTCTATGAGATAAGAGATATTAAAATATTTTGATTTTTAGCAATGTAAAAGTTGAATTGTCACATATGTAAGAATTATCTTTATATAATTCTGTTGCAGATATTAATCTGTTTATCTATTACTTAGATACCGAAATACAATACAGCTAACAAATTCATTCAGACGAGAGTTTCAAAAGTGATATCTACTAAAAATAGTCCGTCGTCTAAAGACTTCGCTATATCTATTTAATCTCTATTATCTCACATCTTATATCTGAGATATATTGCCAAAAATAAAAGGAAAGATAGTCAAGATTTTCTTTCAGTAGACATTTTTACAAATTCAAAGAGATTTTCCTTTAATATCTAATCAAGCTTAATTTTCACAACGTGTGTTCTTCTCTTTACTTGTACTTTATTTATAGATACTTGGCAACATAATTATTTAAACACTAAATACACTTACTTCTAAATGTTATTACGATTGTATTGATAACATTATTCAAAGAATTTTTGTACATTTATGTTTATCAAGGAAACGATATAAAGCACTCGAGATATTTCCACTTCAGAATAAACCTGTCAGTAATCGAGGCGAAGATTATTTGCCGCCATGATTATCGCTAATTAATACTCAAGTACTGAACGATTTAAATGGAATAACCCAGTTTAACCACTTGCCGGCGAATAGAGATATTGTAGAGCACCGTCTATCGTCAACAATCGCACCGATTGTTTTCAATGAGATTTATGTGTATGTCATACATTATGCAATATTGCAGTATTTCATATGGCGCCGCCTATAAAAGTACTTTGGAAATGAATTTATATGAAACAAAAAAGCTATCAATGGCACCGCAGCCAGTTCGCGGAGCACATTAGATATTGTTGACAAAACTTCCTCCTCCATTAATATGCATCGGCAGGTAATATAAGTACGTGCCCGTGCGCCGCCGCCGTGTGCCCGAACACAGTTTCGCATGCGCGACGCATCCATGCAAAATTTTAGGCGGGATGCGTTTGCTAACGTAATAAACGTCCAGTAAAAGTAGTCATACTTTCCACCGTGACTTCTTTGTCTGCGACGTTCCTCGCTGACGAGTTAGACAAGGAAGGCGCGGTTAGCTGCGATGCGTTTGGAGAGCGCATAACGCATTCGGTAAAAGCTGGTTTTGACGACCGCCGCGCACATTCCCATGCAAGGTATGCCCGGAGGAGCTATGTCGGCAATTTAAATATTACGGCTACTCAAAAACGTGAGATGTAAGTAGCAAGAAAGCCCGTGTGGGCTCCGACTCGCCGAAATTCGGATACACTGAATCCGACTGAAAAAAATAATGAAGCGGCGACATTTTTTCGTAATTAAATTGTAGCTTTTTCAAGTGGTCTCTGCTACAAACGTAATTAATAATATGCGCCTTAATTTCGACAAGGAACATCTGAATGTAATGGGGTATAATGTCAACGCAAAAATTCGGGACCTCTCATAAAGCTGCTACATGCTGAGATTATGCGCTATAAAAATTCTTTGTTTTGTGTGAAAACGTTTGTTAACGTTAAGTCGAGCGCTGGACAGTATTGCGAACATTGTGTGCGATGCCCATGGCGGGAGGTAGCCATTCCCATGTCGGCACCCAAAAAATATTCAAATTGATTCACGCGCGCGCGCCTCCGTCCGAATTTTGCAGCGCGTTTGATGCGCCCGCGCCGATTCCGGCAAATCCGTCGCGTCGGAAGTGCGTGGCGCGCGCCGCCCTGCCGCCGCTGTCGATGTGTCGATATGCTCACATGGAGTCACTGACCTCGATCAGGACCTTCGATAATGGACATCTGATAAACTCTTATTGGTTAGATTAAGAGGCCGAAAGAGATATTTTAGTTCTTAAAAGTCAATGCAACTAGTTAGATGGAATGGGCGAGAACTCTCTTACACGATTGAAATGCTTTTAAAGAAAAAAAATATCGTAAAGACTTAATTAGATAAGAAATAAAATGAATTCCTACATCGATAAAAATACCGTCACCTGTCCGTGGTTCGCTTCATTGGGTCTGCAAATTATCGACGTTACGTATTCCCCTCACTAATCCGAGTGATACGTATACGGTCACACAATGCACTTATTATTCGACAGTTCAGTTTCTAAGTAAAGTGCATACGGGTTGAATACAGCGTTGATATGACGTGTGCGTCTGCCCTTTCAATGACTTGAATAATATAAAATTTTTACATGATGAATATAATATTAGCGGGCCTAACGCGGACTTTTAATTACAATAACCAAAGCTAAAGGCAAATGAAGGAAAAGGTCATGAAGGCGATAAATTGTAAATAAATCATATTTATACTTATATAAATATATACTTGTATAGCTACTTTATGAACATTCAATAAAATTATATCAATATCAGTAGGATTTATATTGTGCGTGATATTTACAAGCTGTATGTTCACTTGTAAAACCTCATCATAATACAAATTCAGTTCAAAAATCAAACGTGTCGGTTCTTACGGATTTGTGAAACTTAAAGCAATTAAGACGTTCTAACAAGTGAGGTAGCCTTTACCTGGGCTTTATGACTTCTAAACAATGGCGGAGATATCCTTCTCCGGCTATCGGCCACCATTGTTTATCCCATTACGTCAGTTAAGAAGTTATAAACAATATTGTTACAAACAGGATCAACAGTTTAACGGTAACATTACAAAGATGCAGCTTTCAAAGAAATATTTACCTGTGATCAATGACCGTGCGCTTTTGAACACCCGAACTTCGGAATAGGCTTAAAGTAAAATTGTAAATCAGAACTGTTTTATTTGACCGGCAGTTAAGGTGTTAACTCTGTATTATCTTTAGTGACTGCGCCGAAAATATGATTCGTGTTTCAAGTATTTTTTCAGAACTCGACTTTTGTGCAGTCATTTTACGTCGGACCGAATTTTATCTAGATCAAATTACAGAAAAGATAGGTTTATCTTATAATCTGATGTATTAATACGATTATAAAAAAAAATTGTTCTATACTGTATAATTTCAATTACTCATGTATCGATTACGCATCACTCGGTATCGGATTACTGTACAAAACTCGGATCAACAAACGCAATGAGACAGCCGATTGAAACGCGTCGTATAGCTACCAATCTATCAGTGCGTACGCACGTTTACATCTCGCCGGAGTCTGGAAGCACAAAACAGAGATTAGAGTTCGTTCACACAGGATTTTATTCCTCTGCATCGGTATCGATGCGTGTGCGCATATCGGTGCACGACTCTTACTCATTTGTTGTTGTAATTGTAAAAGGGATGGACGGACGAGATAAGTGGGTCGATGACATTTGGCTCCGACTGATTACTACGATTATGCACTTTGTGCGTTGAACTTTAACTACGAGCTTTGATATACACAGCTTTGATACGAGTCTACCGATTTGACGCCTATCGGAACAAAGCGCCCGATAAGCTTTTGTTTGTTGACTACTGACTATAACTGTCATTCGTGCTCTCTTGTCACTCCTTGTAAAATACGCGATGTGGAAGTTGCCAACATTAATTGCAGTAAATCTTCTATGCAATAAAGGAATTTAAACAAAACTTAAAATAGAAACACTGTAAATAAAATGACATATCGCAAACATTTCCACTTTATTATTACAGTTTAATCTCCGAAACATGTTGCTGACAGGGATCATAAACCCATGGCTTCTTATCTCAAACTATGGTACATTTCGTGTAACGAAACAACTATATTACGGCCGTACACATACACACGAGTATAAATTCCCATGTAGGGCCGATAGCAGCCGAATCTATCTGCTCGATAGTAACCGCTATTACCACTATCGCATCCGCCGGTCGCTACAGATAACTGGACGATTGTACAACGTCGCCCAGTAATCTATTGTTCTAACTCTAAACCGCAAATAGGGATATTTGTACGCAGCGCGCGGTATGCGTTACGCGTTACGCTCGCTCGGGACGCTCAGACTTTTCCCAGACAGGCGATCTCGCTGCAATTCCTATGTCGACCATGTCATCAAACAGTTATTTGACACCACAAACTAAGTCCTGCCTCCTTCCAAGTTTCTCAGTAAACTGAATAACGAATGATGCGTACATAATCTACCTCGGCAAAATTGACTTCTAGAATGGCATTCGATGTAATTATTTAGGTACGTGAGTATATTGTTCATTATTTTAACGCGATAATGTCGTCTAAGCTATTTCTACGCAATCTTAGATCTTAATTAAATCTCGATATCAGTACAGTTTCTTAAAGCTATATAGGTTTAATGAAAAATGCGCACAAATTATGTAGTCGGTCAGTAAGTCAGTAAAACAATGTAAATTTTGCATGTGGTACAAATAAAAGGTGGAATTTTATCTCAAGCCTTATTGGATATTCCTGTTTGAATTATATATTCTATAGGGCATTTGATATTGGTAAATATAGTAAAAATGGCTCGTAAACTATTAACTAAACTCATGCGCCTAACATGTTTAGCGCGACGTCCGTGCGATGCATAGTAATTGCAGATAACGCGCGTGGTACAAATATGGAGTGACAAGCGATTACTTTACCTTTAAGTATTAATTTACTTGTTTAATCTTCTACCACTGATGCATACCAATCCTCAATGTTTAAAGTGCTTTACCACTTTTAATCATAGCCTCATCTTTTATTAAACAATTTCTTGTATTTGGATCTTACTGATATAAGTACCTATATTGACTACTTTCTGCTTCTCAGGCTTTTCAGTAGACATACGTTTATATTTTGAATAAATCTTTATTTGAAACATATAAGAAAGGTTTAAGTATTAAAGATTCCGCGGGTGTCAATACAATAAATGTGAGCCTTGGACATATTTCAACGTCGGATGTTGGATTCAGAGCAAGAAAACAGCTAAAAAAATAAGAAAAAACCGCAATATAATAATGCAGACACAACTTAAATTATATGAATTTCATTAACCTTAAAGTGAATGTTTTGCATTCTTGTATGAATGCTTGATTCTTTTAGGAGTTCTTATAACAGGGTAATTACAGACTATATAGTATTAAAAGTACGTAAACATTAATATGTTATTGATCGGTTTAACTAATACATCCTACTAATATTTGGACATTTGTGCTTCATTCTCACTTTGACGTGGTTTCGGGACGCCAGTAAAACCGTGGGCTGAAAAGCTAGTATAATGCAATATTTTCAGAAGCAAATTAATGAAGAAAAAAAACAATATTATAAGCAAACCTAGGTCAATGTTAGAAGTTCTTATCCTTCATCATTATAAGCCTTTTTATCATCCCACTGCTGGGCACAGTAATCCTCTCACACAGAGTTGCGGGTTTGTGATTTCAGACTTTATAATCCAGGTTTACAGATGTTTTCCTTCACCTTTGATCAGTTATTGGTGTCTGTCGGCGCACCTCGTCCGCGCTTGAAAACGGGCACTTACTTGTTTTCTGTTTAATTTCACCATTGTAATTCTTAACGGCATTAAAGCCTATGTTATATTATCATACAGTCCACAAGTTTTATTTGTAAGGTCCCCTTAGAGCTCCTACAGTGTCCAAGATATACTAAGAAAGTAATTCTTACATAAAAGAGTGTTTATGGAGTTTCANTTAATCTGTTTATCTATTACTTAGATACCGAAATACAATACAGCTAACAAATTCATTCAGACGAGAGTTTCAAAAGTGATATCTACTAAAAATAGTCCGTCGTCTAAAGACTTCGCTATATCTATTTAATCTCTATTATCTCACATCTTATATCTGAGATATATTGCCAAAAATAAAAGGAAAGATAGTCAAGATTTTCTTTCAGTAGACATTTTTACAAATTCAAAGAGATTTTCCTTTAATATCTAATCAAGCTTAATTTTCACAACGTGTGTTCTTCTCTTTACTTGTACTTTATTTATAGATACTTGGCAACATAATTATTTAAACACTAAATACACTTACTTCTAAATGTTATTACGATTGTATTGATAACATTATTCAAAGAATTTTTGTACATTTATGTTTATCAAGGAAACGATATAAAGCACTCGAGATATTTCCACTTCAGAATAAACCTGTCAGTAATCGAGGCGAAGATTATTTGCCGCCATGATTATCGCTAATTAATACTCAAGTACTGAACGATTTAAATGGAATAACCCAGTTTAACCACTTGCCGGCGAATAGAGATATTGTAGAGCACCGTCTATCGTCAACAATCGCACCGATTGTTTTCAATGAGATTTATGTGTATGTCATACATTATGCAATATTGCAGTATTTCATATGGCGCCGCCTATAAAAGTACTTTGGAAATGAATTTATATGAAACAAAAAAGCTATCAATGGCACCGCAGCCAGTTCGCGGAGCACATTAGATATTGTTGACAAAACTTCCTCCTCCATTAATATGCATCGGCAGGTAATATAAGTACGTGCCCGTGCGCCGCCGCCGTGTGCCCGAACACAGTTTCGCATGCGCGACGCATCCATGCAAAATTTTAGGCGGGATGCGTTTGCTAACGTAATAAACGTCCAGTAAAAGTAGTCATACTTTCCACCGTGACTTCTTTGTCTGCGACGTTCCTCGCTGACGAGTTAGACAAGGAAGGCGCGGTTAGCTGCGATGCGTTTGGAGAGCGCATAACGCATTCGGTAAAAGCTGGTTTTGACGACCGCCGCGCACATTCCCATGCAAGGTATGCCCGGAGGAGCTATGTCGGCAATTTAAATATTACGGCTACTCAAAAACGTGAGATGTAAGTAGCAAGAAAGCCCGTGTGGGCTCCGACTCGCCGAAATTCGGATACACTGAATCCGACTGAAAAAAATAATGAAGCGGCGACATTTTTTCGTAATTAAATTGTAGCTTTTTCAAGTGGTCTCTGCTACAAACGTAATTAATAATATGCGCCTTAATTTCGACAAGGAACATCTGAATGTAATGGGGTATAATGTCAACGCAAAAATTCGGGACCTCTCATAAAGCTGCTACATGCTGAGATTATGCGCTATAAAAATTCTTTGTTTTGTGTGAAAACGTTTGTTAACGTTAAGTCGAGCGCTGGACAGTATTGCGAACATTGTGTGCGATGCCCATGGCGGGAGGTAGCCATTCCCATGTCGGCACCCAAAAAATATTCAAATTGATTCACGCGCGCGCGCCTCCGTCCGAATTTTGCAGCGCGTTTGATGCGCCCGCGCCGATTCCGGCAAATCCGTCGCGTCGGAAGTGCGTGGCGCGCGCCGCCCTGCCGCCGCTGTCGATGTGTCGATATGCTCACATGGAGTCACTGACCTCGATCAGGACCTTCGATAATGGACATCTGATAAACTCTTATTGGTTAGATTAAGAGGCCGAAAGAGATATTTTAGTTCTTAAAAGTCAATGCAACTAGTTAGATGGAATGGGCGAGAACTCTCTTACACGATTGAAATGCTTTTAAAGAAAAAAAATATCGTAAAGACTTAATTAGATAAGAAATAAAATGAATTCCTACATCGATAAAAATACCGTCACCTGTCCGTGGTTCGCTTCATTGGGTCTGCAAATTATCGACGTTACGTATTCCCCTCACTAATCCGAGTGATACGTATACGGTCACACAATGCACTTATTATTCGACAGTTCAGTTTCTAAGTAAAGTGCATACGGGTTGAATACAGCGTTGATATGACGTGTGCGTCTGCCCTTTCAATGACTTGAATAATATAAAATTTTTACATGATGAATATAATATTAGCGGGCCTAACGCGGACTTTTAATTACAATAACCAAAGCTAAAGGCAAATGAAGGAAAAGGTCATGAAGGCGATAAATTGTAAATAAATCATATTTATACTTATATAAATATATACTTGTATAGCTACTTTATGAACATTCAATAAAATTATATCAATATCAGTAGGATTTATATTGTGCGTGATATTTACAAGCTGTATGTTCACTTGTAAAACCTCATCATAATACAAATTCAGTTCAAAAATCAAACGTGTCGGTTCTTACGGATTTGTGAAACTTAAAGCAATTAAGACGTTCTAACAAGTGAGGTAGCCTTTACCTGGGCTTTATGACTTCTAAACAATGGCGGAGATATCCTTCTCCGGCTATCGGCCACCATTGTTTATCCCATTACGTCAGTTAAGAAGTTATAAACAATATTGTTACAAACAGGATCAACAGTTTAACGGTAACATTACAAAGATGCAGCTTTCAAAGAAATATTTACCTGTGATCAATGACCGTGCGCTTTTGAACACCCGAACTTCGGAATAGGCTTAAAGTAAAATTGTAAATCAGAACTGTTTTATTTGACCGGCAGTTAAGGTGTTAACTCTGTATTATCTTTAGTGACTGCGCCGAAAATATGATTCGTGTTTCAAGTATTTTTTCAGAACTCGACTTTTGTGCAGTCATTTTACGTCGGACCGAATTTTATCTAGATCAAATTACAGAAAAGATAGGTTTATCTTATAATCTGATGTATTAATACGATTATAAAAAAAAATTGTTCTATACTGTATAATTTCAATTACTCATGTATCGATTACGCATCACTCGGTATCGGATTACTGTACAAAACTCGGATCAACAAACGCAATGAGACAGCCGATTGAAACGCGTCGTATAGCTACCAATCTATCAGTGCGTACGCACGTTTACATCTCGCCGGAGTCTGGAAGCACAAAACAGAGATTAGAGTTCGTTCACACAGGATTTTATTCCTCTGCATCGGTATCGATGCGTGTGCGCATATCGGTGCACGACTCTTACTCATTTGTTGTTGTAATTGTAAAAGGGATGGACGGACGAGATAAGTGGGTCGATGACATTTGGCTCCGACTGATTACTACGATTATGCACTTTGTGCGTTGAACTTTAACTACGAGCTTTGATATACACAGCTTTGATACGAGTCTACCGATTTGACGCCTATCGGAACAAAGCGCCCGATAAGCTTTTGTTTGTTGACTACTGACTATAACTGTCATTCGTGCTCTCTTGTCACTCCTTGTAAAATACGCGATGTGGAAGTTGCCAACATTAATTGCAGTAAATCTTCTATGCAATAAAGGAATTTAAACAAAACTTAAAATAGAAACACTGTAAATAAAATGACATATCGCAAACATTTCCACTTTATTATTACAGTTTAATCTCCGAAACATGTTGCTGACAGGGATCATAAACCCATGGCTTCTTATCTCAAACTATGGTACATTTCGTGTAACGAAACAACTATATTACGGCCGTACACATACACACGAGTATAAATTCCCATGTAGGGCCGATAGCAGCCGAATCTATCTGCTCGATAGTAACCGCTATTACCACTATCGCATCCGCCGGTCGCTACAGATAACTGGACGATTGTACAACGTCGCCCAGTAATCTATTGTTCTAACTCTAAACCGCAAATAGGGATATTTGTACGCAGCGCGCGGTATGCGTTACGCGTTACGCTCGCTCGGGACGCTCAGACTTTTCCCAGACAGGCGATCTCGCTGCAATTCCTATGTCGACCATGTCATCAAACAGTTATTTGACACCACAAACTAAGTCCTGCCTCCTTCCAAGTTTCTCAGTAAACTGAATAACGAATGATGCGTACATAATCTACCTCGGCAAAATTGACTTCTAGAATGGCATTCGATGTAATTATTTAGGTACGTGAGTATATTGTTCATTATTTTAACGCGATAATGTCGTCTAAGCTATTTCTACGCAATCTTAGATCTTAATTAAATCTCGATATCAGTACAGTTTCTTAAAGCTATATAGGTTTAATGAAAAATGCGCACAAATTATGTAGTCGGTCAGTAAGTCAGTAAAACAATGTAAATTTTGCATGTGGTACAAATAAAAGGTGGAATTTTATCTCAAGCCTTATTGGATATTCCTGTTTGAATTATATATTCTATAGGGCATTTGATATTGGTAAATATAGTAAAAATGGCTCGTAAACTATTAACTAAACTCATGCGCCTAACATGTTTAGCGCGACGTCCGTGCGATGCATAGTAATTGCAGATAACGCGCGTGGTACAAATATGGAGTGACAAGCGATTACTTTACCTTTAAGTATTAATTTACTTGTTTAATCTTCTACCACTGATGCATACCAATCCTCAATGTTTAAAGTGCTTTACCACTTTTAATCATAGCCTCATCTTTTATTAAACAATTTCTTGTATTTGGATCTTACTGATATAAGTACCTATATTGACTACTTTCTGCTTCTCAGGCTTTTCAGTAGACATACGTTTATATTTTGAATAAATCTTTATTTGAAACATATAAGAAAGGTTTAAGTATTAAAGATTCCGCGGGTGTCAATACAATAAATGTGAGCCTTGGACATATTTCAACGTCGGATGTTGGATTCAGAGCAAGAAAACAGCTAAAAAAATAAGAAAAAACCGCAATATAATAATGCAGACACAACTTAAATTATATGAATTTCATTAACCTTAAAGTGAATGTTTTGCATTCTTGTATGAATGCTTGATTCTTTTAGGAGTTCTTATAACAGGGTAATTACAGACTATATAGTATTAAAAGTACGTAAACATTAATATGTTATTGATCGGTTTAACTAATACATCCTACTAATATTTGGACATTTGTGCTTCATTCTCACTTTGACGTGGTTTCGGGACGCCAGTAAAACCGTGGGCTGAAAAGCTAGTATAATGCAATATTTTCAGAAGCAAATTAATGAAGAAAAAAAACAATATTATAAGCAAACCTAGGTCAATGTTAGAAGTTCTTATCCTTCATCATTATAAGCCTTTTTATCATCCCACTGCTGGGCACAGTAATCCTCTCACACAGAGTTGCGGGTTTGTGATTTCAGACTTTATAATCCAGGTTTACAGATGTTTTCCTTCACCTTTGATCAGTTATTGGTGTCTGTCGGCGCACCTCGTCCGCGCTTGAAAACGGGCACTTACTTGTTTTCTGTTTAATTTCACCATTGTAATTCTTAACGGCATTAAAGCCTATGTTATATTATCATACAGTCCACAAGTTTTATTTGTAAGGTCCCCTTAGAGCTCCTACAGTGTCCAAGATATACTAAGAAAGTAATTCTTACATAAAAGAGTGTTTATGGAGTTTCATGCCGGCTCTTCTCCATGAGACCAACTTTTTGGAACCGTGCAACTAGTGTGACGTTTCATAGGAGCCTGCAAAGGCCTATTTGAAATAAAAACATTTGACTTTGACTAAGTAATACTTAAATTCTGAAAACAGTAGCCCCGCTATCGCTCATCACTTGCGTCTAGCTGATTTTGCATATTAATAATATAAAAAAACGAATTGTCATTTCTTTATTCATCTGTGCGTTTCAAGTGTCTTGCTTCTGCCTAATTATGCATGTTAGTTATGACGAGCATGATATATGACGACTTTGTGCTAAGAATTAGATATCGGCAAAGGAATGCCACGCAAGTATGATAGGCATAGTCAATGATTTATGGGCCTGTGACATGGTAGTAATGTAATGAGGGTCTTTAGGCCCAAATTCATCGTTATACATAAATAACCGTTTTCATTAAAAGGAACTGGTGACTTTAAAAAATTAATGCAAAAACTCATAGTACGTGTAGAGTTTTTCTATAAGAAAACTAACTTTTATATAGTCGGTGAACTTAGGCTGAGTGGGGTGTTTTTGACCAGACTTTGAATTTGACTCTATTTAAATAAAATAAGTAAGTCTTAGAAACCGAAGGCTAATTACATTATTAGTTAACTAACGTAAATATTACGCCTACACATAGGTATCTACAAAAATAAATAGAAATATCTTAAACGCTACGTTAAAAGCCTAAATATTCGACAAGCAATAAAACCCCTACCACACATCACCCAAATATAAATCATGACGATTGATTCCTATATTTCGTAGACAATTGCTAAATTGGTGGTGATGAAAGATAGTCTTAAAGCCTGGGGTTACGGTGTCAATTGTCGACGTGAGATGACTTAGCCATAACCGCCTCACGCCCCACTAAAACGTCCATTAATCAGTAGCACAGATTCTAAATATAGCCACTTATGCTATCGGCAATCCGAGCTTCTGATGTCAGCGCACGAGGAATTGTGTCGCAGAAGGGACGCCAAGGACTTGCTGGTAAAAGGTCACCAAGAGGACCCAAACTTTTTGTGTAGACTGGAAGTAAGTCTACTGAGGAAATGCTGTAATAGGAAGGAGGTAGTTATTGTAATAAACTCACAATAAATGTGATCACTTATACGACTATTAAGATAGCCATATTGAACTCCCTTCTGTGTTTACTACCACACCTGTTGATACTAAATAATTTCCCGTAACAAACGCGATACATTCCATACAAACTAACAAAAACATACAGAAAAAAGCGACATTTGAAATTGTAAACAAACGTATATCGTTTGACTACATATCGAACAAAAACCCGCCGTAATCCTACGCCTCTCGTATTAATTAGAAGGCACACTCACAACTCATTTGTCTCCCACTAACACTATGTTGGTGACATCACAAGATAAATCATCTATTTGACATTTCAAGAGGATAATCTGTATAAATATTCAAATTACCTAACTAATGTGCATAAATAGCTAAAAGTTTGGGCTTAACAATTTTTCACAATGAAGAAAAATAACGTCGTTTATAACTCGAGAATCTAACGCTTGGGTGTGGATACGATACTCAGGTATTACAATAAGACGGACAAAGAGAAAGTCGTGATCGATCGACTCTTTACTGGAGGTGTGTCAAATGTACAAAAATGTGACAAAACCGAAGAAAATTTAATCCCTTTTATACTTAATAGCTTGGAATATTTCGCAAGTACGCTTTTAGATGCAGGGGCTTGAACTATGTGCTGACTTTTGACTCCACAACGTATTCGTTATATTTAAAAACTGTGGGCGTATCTAAAAATACGCTTCGTGTTTGATAGTGAGAATAAGTACGGTGATTGGTGGTCTAATAGAAATATGAGGTGGACTGTGTTGTGGTAATTATATAGATATTGCAAGCGATACACTACTAATTGTAGGCACCTAGTAGGCGACGCGCGACCAGTTTTTGTGTAGTGTTAACAATGTAAGCGTTATAGTGATGCCAAAGATAAGTTCACAGGAATGAAACTAAGAATATAGTTTAAAAAGAAAAATAAAGTGAAAAGCTTCATAATTGTATCTAAACCTAGAATCTGAATTCCTGAAAAGATACTTAGAGCAGTCCCTTCAGTATTTTCAAGTAGAAACTCCACAATCTTTAAAAATTGTACTGTGCATTTTGACAGGCGACTGCCATCAATAAAAATAGACATAACAATAACCTAAACCCCGATGCTCAATAAAGTATGGGGCACACTGCAAAACCGATTCAATACGAAGCGATTAAGTGTATCGGAACGCAGCGAAAATAGTAATATTTAGTTGCGTTCACATTTTATTGTTCGCCGGGTGGGTAGCGGGCTGTGTCGCCCCGGATCCACGGATATGCACACAGGTCCCGATTAGAAGCCACTTTTATTATATCTGTTGTTGAAGGATTTGAGTTGCTATATCTTTGTTTTACATTGATGATTACATTTCGAAATTAATGATCTGATTAGCTAATGTCAAGTTTCAAAGAAACGCGGAAAATTAATCCTGAAGACAAGAATAGAAGATTTTGACATTCCGTTGAAAATAAACTGTGAAGTTTGATTAGGCCTAATTTCTACTCTGGAAAATTACTCTAAAAATTATTCACCGAACACATAAGCTTCACATGAAAAACCACTGAAATTATCACCAAGCATTCGTCACCAGGCAAAAATTCCCAAAAAACAAATGAATTCTCAAATATCCACATTCTCACACAACTCCAGAAGAATTTGCACCAAAATTTTATTTAAGTATTATATCAATAAAAAGCTCATCGTATAATCCGTCCCATCGCGAACACAAGGACATCGCATAAACAAGCCTGTATGTGTATGTTTGTTTGTGTGCGTGCACGCACTACATGTGGGTAGCTTAATGATAGCGGGCTTCCGTCGCGTCACACCTGAGGGATTGTAACCGCCATCGGGTTATAGATACCTACACCCCTCACCCCTTAACTCGACGCATTGTGCGTGGAACTGCTTGAGTGGCTGAAACGTCTATGGGAAGTAGCGAATTTATTTGTTTGTTTATTAATGGGAAATGAGCTATCTGCTCTCTGTTTTATACAAATTATAAAGCAATAATAGTAGCTAGATAGTAGCTAGAGTCCAAGTAGACTAGATGGTGATAAAAGGTCTCTTTAAGATTAAGCCTCCTCACTTTTTTAATCACATTGCAATTAGATCATTAATGTACCTAGTNTCAGTAGCACAGATTCTAAATATAGCCACTTATGCTATCGGCAATCCGAGCTTCTGATGTCAGCGCACGAGGAATTGTGTCGCAGAAGGGACGCCAAGGACTTGCTGGTAAAAGGTCACCAAGAGGACCCAAACTTTTTGTGTAGACTGGAAGTAAGTCTACTGAGGAAATGCTGTAATAGGAAGGAGGTAGTTATTGTAATAAACTCACAATAAATGTGATCACTTATACGACTATTAAGATAGCCATATTGAACTCCCTTCTGTGTTTACTACCACACCTGTTGATACTAAATAATTTCCCGTAACAAACGCGATACATTCCATACAAACTAACAAAAACATACAGAAAAAAGCGACATTTGAAATTGTAAACAAACGTATATCGTTTGACTACATATCGAACAAAAACCCGCCGTAATCCTACGCCTCTCGTATTAATTAGAAGGCACACTCACAACTCATTTGTCTCCCACTAACACTATGTTGGTGACATCACAAGATAAATCATCTATTTGACATTTCAAGAGGATAATCTGTATAAATATTCAAATTACCTAACTAATGTGCATAAATAGCTAAAAGTTTGGGCTTAACAATTTTTCACAATGAAGAAAAATAACGTCGTTTATAACTCGAGAATCTAACGCTTGGGTGTGGATACGATACTCAGGTATTACAATAAGACGGACAAAGAGAAAGTCGTGATCGATCGACTCTTTACTGGAGGTGTGTCAAATGTACAAAAATGTGACAAAACCGAAGAAAATTTAATCCCTTTTATACTTAATAGCTTGGAATATTTCGCAAGTACGCTTTTAGATGCAGGGGCTTGAACTATGTGCTGACTTTTGACTCCACAACGTATTCGTTATATTTAAAAACTGTGGGCGTATCTAAAAATACGCTTCGTGTTTGATAGTGAGAATAAGTACGGTGATTGGTGGTCTAATAGAAATATGAGGTGGACTGTGTTGTGGTAATTATATAGATATTGCAAGCGATACACTACTAATTGTAGGCACCTAGTAGGCGACGCGCGACCAGTTTTTGTGTAGTGTTAACAATGTAAGCGTTATAGTGATGCCAAAGATAAGTTCACAGGAATGAAACTAAGAATATAGTTTAAAAAGAAAAATAAAGTGAAAAGCTTCATAATTGTATCTAAACCTAGAATCTGAATTCCTGAAAAGATACTTAGAGCAGTCCCTTCAGTATTTTCAAGTAGAAACTCCACAATCTTTAAAAATTGTACTGTGCATTTTGACAGGCGACTGCCATCAATAAAAATAGACATAACAATAACCTAAACCCCGATGCTCAATAAAGTATGGGGCACACTGCAAAACCGATTCAATACGAAGCGATTAAGTGTATCGGAACGCAGCGAAAATAGTAATATTTAGTTGCGTTCACATTTTATTGTTCGCCGGGTGGGTAGCGGGCTGTGTCGCCCCGGATCCACGGATATGCACACAGGTCCCGATTAGAAGCCACTTTTATTATATCTGTTGTTGAAGGATTTGAGTTGCTATATCTTTGTTTTACATTGATGATTACATTTCGAAATTAATGATCTGATTAGCTAATGTCAAGTTTCAAAGAAACGCGGAAAATTAATCCTGAAGACAAGAATAGAAGATTTTGACATTCCGTTGAAAATAAACTGTGAAGTTTGATTAGGCCTAATTTCTACTCTGGAAAATTACTCTAAAAATTATTCACCGAACACATAAGCTTCACATGAAAAACCACTGAAATTATCACCAAGCATTCGTCACCAGGCAAAAATTCCCAAAAAACAAATGAATTCTCAAATATCCACATTCTCACACAACTCCAGAAGAATTTGCACCAAAATTTTATTTAAGTATTATATCAATAAAAAGCTCATCGTATAATCCGTCCCATCGCGAACACAAGGACATCGCATAAACAAGCCTGTATGTGTATGTTTGTTTGTGTGCGTGCACGCACTACATGTGGGTAGCTTAATGATAGCGGGCTTCCGTCGCGTCACACCTGAGGGATTGTAACCGCCATCGGGTTATAGATACCTACACCCCTCACCCCTTAACTCGACGCATTGTGCGTGGAACTGCTTGAGTGGCTGAAACGTCTATGGGAAGTAGCGAATTTATTTGTTTGTTTATTAATGGGAAATGAGCTATCTGCTCTCTGTTTTATACAAATTATAAAGCAATAATAGTAGCTAGATAGTAGCTAGAGTCCAAGTAGACTAGATGGTGATAAAAGGTCTCTTTAAGATTAAGCCTCCTCACTTTTTTAATCACATTGCAATTAGATCATTAATGTACCTAGTGATACTAGTTTTTAGGGTTCCGTAGCCGAATGGCAAAAAACGGAACCCTTATAGATTCGTCATGTCTGTCTGTCTGTCTGTCTGTCTTTCTGTCTGTCTGTCCGTATGTCACAGCCAGTTTATTCCGAAACTATTAAGACTACACCATTCAAATTCGGTAAGCAGATGTATTATGTTAACCGCTTTACGATTTTTATACAAAAATAAAAAAATAATACATTTATGACAAAGCCAGTTATTTTCCTAAAGGAAAAACGTTATTTGTCTTTCACCAAAACTAGGTGTTGAAAATGACTTGGACATTTTGCACACGAATTGTGACGACATAAACGTTAACTACAATACATAAATGAACTGCTAAAATATAACTCAATGACTCAGTAACGGTTAAGTCTTGAACTTGAAACAATGCCATCCTAACAACTTTCCTATTGCAACAAGAATGAGGTATGTGATTAAAAATACTCATTACAAACGATTGTCTGTGAATGTTGATGACTTGCTAAACCAGTAGCAAAATAAGCGTTAATTGCTATCATTATCTAATCTAATGATTATTACTTTTAGAGTGGAACCATGCACTCTAGTCACGTTTAATCTATGACACAAATAACTTCGCTTAGATATAAACGATCCTTCAAAAACCTTTTCAAATCTAAAGCTGAAATCATTGGTTATGTTCCATTATCCACTCTATATATTTCCTTGAGTGACACGTTGAACGAATTACGCACGAACACAAAGACGCTCACAGCTAAAAGGAAAAAGTTCAATTAATCCTAATTTGCTCGCTGAGATTAAGTACGCGATAACCGACATTCTATACGAACCCTTTACTTCCCGGCCCTCTATTCACATTTAAGCCGCTTTAAAAAGCCGTAGACTTCGACAAACAAGGGACTTATAAAGCGTAACCGACTAAGAATTGTTCCCAAGAAATGCATCAATTCAGATTAAAGGGCGCAACTCGGTAATTTAGGGATCGATATAAAATAAATATCGATAAACATCTACGGGAGTACGCCGATACGTATATCAATGGGGTCGATACGATCAATGACCGGTCATCGATACATTTGCTATTACAATAGATCAGTCAACTCTAGCCAGCTAATTAAGTATACCAGTGACAATGATCGGGTCGGTACCCCATCAAGAAACTGCATAGTTTTTTCCATCGTTCAACAACATGCAAACTACATTGAAAATTATTTCCCTCTTAATTAGTAAATACATTTGCATAAACAAGTGCTGGCCATCCCATACTAGGACGATCATTATTATAATTATTGTACTTTTTTTTCTCGCGAAAAACTTACGCTGTGTAACGGTCAGTCCTGTCGATGTTAATCGCCAACACATCCGCCGATAAATCGATAAACAAGTCGCGCGACTGTGACGAGTTTCCCAACTACCCGCAAATTATAATCGTGCCGCTACTGTTTTCACAGTAGACAACGGAGCTTTGATTGTTGTACGTTCGATGAGAGCGTTTTGCGAGATCGTCGGCCGATAGGGCGAGGCGGGCGGCGAATTAATTACTTAATACCGATGCGTGAGTAAATGTATGCAATTTCTAACGCAACTCCCTGTAATTACAATTTTTTTCGTTTACTCCATGATAATAATTTTTTGAAAGCTTATCTATCGTCGGTGCTCATGAATCGTAACGCTATTTACACTTTCGCATGAAATAACATTAGCGTCCGAGTGAGCTAGATCGGAATCACCGGCCTTATTAAACCACATACTTACGCTGCACTTTAAAATGTAATATCAATTGCGTGCGGTCAAAAACTTCGTTATTACTTTCCGTTTGTATCCGCAACTTCCTCCACCAAAACAATTATTACAATCGAAAAAAACGCGGCCCGTAATGGTGTGCGTGGGAGTGCACGACAAGTGGCGCGTACGCACACATGATAACATTTCATTGCACGCATGTCTTTGTTACAGTTGCAGATGTTATCAGAAGCGTTAAATTCATTACCCGAACTTATCTGCATAGATAGTTATACTTAATACCCCATTAACGATATTATGCATTACCATGAAGTAAAAATACAGTTTATGGTGTTGTGTTGTTGCCCCGTATTCTCGCAAAAATACAATAAAAACTGTGGAAAACAGAGTTGCATACATAACGTGTCTGCTGTATTAATATTTATTTGCATAGACAATGGATTACTAATATAACGTTTACATAGGGTTGGGTGTGCGTGTGTGCTGTGAGTGAGTGATGTGTTTGGGTGTGTGGGTGCTTCCGTCATTTCCCTGCGCGGGAGTCGATCGCAATGATTGCTCACGCGTTTCGCATCACTCACCCCCACCGGAGGGATAACTCGTTCACATACAATTTACATGCGCCTTATTATGCAGTTGTTTTTTGTGTGACATAAAATCGATAATCTAATAGGCTCGCAACCGTAACATTCGTGTAAATATTACATGAGCAGATTATAGTGATAAAGATTAATAGTGGCTATTGTTCTACGCGAATAGATTTAAAATGGAACATAGTTACTGCGCACACATTAAAACTACGAGTACCTAATTCAAATGCATCGAATCAATAAGTAGCAATCAAATGAAAATAATTTGCTATTCATGTATCGCTATACGCCAAAAATGCATATATGCATAAAGCGTTATTGCTGTAAAATAAAATAAAAGTTTAATGAGTCACAGAGCTATAATTATGATCGTGTAACGAGCCCTTGACGACACTCATCTATTCTATGAAAAAGGACTATAGGAACAAACTGCGGCCGGTGCGTACGAAACAGTTGAACGGCACATGTGCTGGGCGTGTCTCCACGCACCAATGCACCCTCCCCATTGTTTATCCCACGATTAAAACCAATTCAAATACTAACTCTCACTTCAAAATTAAACTCTAGTAGTGTAGAGTCTCTACAGACCCTTTTGTTTTAAATACAATACACGCACTTAGCCCGCAATAACGAAAACCACGAACCTTCGTAATTATGCCACAAATATGCAGTGAAGCGATTCAAGAAATCGTAATTTTAACTGCAAAATAACGATCGGATAATTAGGTACGAAGTTATAGGAATTTCCGGCGACAACTTTCTGTTGTTTTATCTTTCGCATATATCGCGATCGTAAATGAATGCGACTGTTTTCCATATTCAGCTACATAAAGCGTTTCGAGATTCGTATCTACCACGCAGAGAATTTTCCGAAATTCAAAATGGAAAATTATAAAAAAGATAATTGCAATATACTTCATTCTTAAGTAATGTTCGCTTCCAAACATACGCCCTGAACAAAAATGTTGAAGTTCACAGTTACAGTAGTCGCGTAGTTTTGCTAAGCGTGGATTAAAAGTGGGGTGTTGGGGCTCTTCAGGCTGCGCCGGCGCAGGCGACAGCTGACGTTACGTTGTGTGACCAAAAAGGAACTTTAAAAATAATTAAACAGCCTATTGTACACAATAACACGGTGGCTAATATCAGTGAATAGCAATCTTTGAGTTATTTTCGGCTAAGTACCACTTCAATTTTCTTTGTTATCACATTAATTGCTCTACATAATATACATATTTAAGTACTGAAATTGAAAGGATAAAAATCAATTTGAATTTCTGATTCGCAAATTGAAGTCTGTATAATTGAAGATTCTTCGAAAGTATGCAACATCGTAAAGAGGTAAAGGAAGTTAAAACTATAATTTTCATGATAAACCAGTTGCTACCAAATTTCATCGATACGAGCAATGAAAAAAGTCAGATTATAAACATATCGTGCAGACATTATTTACGCATACTTTATCGTCAATCAATAATTAATATCTCGAGGCTCGACGGGTGAGACGCTCCCGAATTTCGCCGAGAATGATGAGGAGATCGCGTTCGCGTAATCGAACCGGCAAAAAATAAAAAATGAAGCAAATACGAAATACTCCATTACTGGACTCGCTACAGCCGTCCGTCGAGACGATTTCATGCAAATAAAATTGTTACGAAAATAAGACGTCATTGTCCATAACACTCTCATCAAGTCCAATCTATAGAATCTAGACAAGGCGCTTTTTGTTCGTATTTGATTTCAGATGAGTATTTCTTATAGATTATTCCGTCTAGACACTGTAGAGTTTCTAACTCTACAAGTTTTAACCTTTTTGGTTAGGCATATCGGTGTTATTATT